>VOQJ01042647.1:15179-25308 GCA_015052665.1 Apistogramma diplotaenia | reverse complement strand
AAAACAAAGCTACAATACTTTGTCTACATTTTATCCTGAAAGAACACCCAGCGTCCGACTTGCAACATTGACAAAACCCTAAAAAAAAAAACAACCTCTCCTTCTGAATCTTTTCATACACAAGATGACATTACAGTGAAAACACATGAAAAAAAGTTATTAACAGAATCTAAAAACCAAAAAATTTGAGATTGATGCAAGTACTGAGCACCCTGTAATAACGTCATGAAACCAATGTCTTGACTCTTGAACTTTTTTTTTTTTTTCCTGTGTGTGGCTGCACGAGGGTCAAAAGGCATAGAAAGCAAAGGTCTGGGCCCAAAGATCTGAGAGGCTCAGACTATCCTCTTTCTCCTTGAATGAAATCAGTTTATGGGAGCCAGAGCACAGTCAGCACGGACAGGAGAAGAGCTGCCAGACTGCACGTCACACTTTGGCAACCAAGGGTGGCTGAGGTTATCGACCAACAGTAAATAAATAAACATCCACAACACAGTATTTGGAGTGAAAGTCAGCAATAAAAGTGTGACAAGAAAAAAAAACACAGTAAAAACACAAACAGAGAAAGAAATTTGTGCGTATGGCAATGTCATGGTCCAGAGGTGCCCAAGAAGTTCACACATGGAGACAGGAAGGACACGGAGAAGAAAAGGAAGCAGGAGAGAAAGAGGGAAGAAAGGGAGAGAGATAGAAAAATAGGTCAGAAATACAGAATTACAAGTCTGGAAGATTTTTCGACCAAACCGAAGAATAAAAAAAAGGAAGTCTAAGTTAAAGGGTAAAAATAAAAAAAAGAAGTTATAGCATGTTAGTATCACAGCAAATGACACATGGCTCATGGCAGGCACGGGTGGAGGGTCACACAGAGGAAGGTGATGGGGAATGACATGGGTGAGGAAGACATTTCAAACGCACTGCAGCCGAGTCTCTGTCCTCACGTTAAGGCTCGCTATAGAGAAGGGAGCTTTGAGTCAGCCGTGGCGCAGAGCAGCGGCCAAGTTCAGGGGAAGATAAATGACAGCCTGAATGCAAGACCACATCCACAAGAGTCAGGCTGCTATCTCATTCCTAATGGCCAGTGGTGTAATATAAAGGAGAAGCAAGTATTTGCTTACTTGCCAGTGATGCCAAAGTCTCCAAAGTCTCACTAATTCACCTAATAATGGAAAGTAGACTAACATGCATCTGTGCCGTTGTGAGCGTGCCGGCCTCTGAGCCTGCAGAGTGATGAAGCTGGACTGTTTTGCTCCTCAAGCATCAGCTACAACTTTAAATAGATATGTTTAAATAGAGGATATGCAGTTCATATGATTTGCATTTTCAGATAGCTCGATGTTGGATGTTTCCTTCAAAACATGTTGGATATTGCAAAATAATGCAAAAAAAAAAGGAAGGAAGAGCAATGTTCAGAACAATAGAGCAGCTTTTGTTGTGGATAAATAAGAAGGAAACGATCCTGTTGACAGGCCGCACGGCTCAAAATGTCTCCGCTCCTATAAATGCTTTATTGGACAGCTGTTTGGTGTTAGTGTGGACACACACAGGGGAAGAAGACGCAGAGCCGGCAGAGCCGCGTCAGCTACCATTACACCACTGGTCATGGCTGGGAGAACGGCCCATGCAAAAACCACACAACCAAAGCAGGACACCGGTTATGAAGGTCAGGTCTGTGACACGGATGAATGGATGACCTTATGTTACAAAACCTGGAAGATATTATTAGCCTTTTTTTGCACTCTTAGTCTAAAGTCAACCTTAGCTGGGGAGATCTGGATGGATCAGCTGTAACGATGTGCCACTGATATGTTTTGGCATGAGAATTTCAGCTGCCTCTCGGCCGTACCTGCACACGTCAACCTGAACCAAATCACCTGCACACATCCAATTCAGCTAAGTCCAAAGAAGTGCAAACTCTGGTGCTAAAGTGCGTTCACATTACTGGGCTGGACATATTTTTGTGTGCTTCCTGAGCATGGCTGTAAAACATAAAACATAAATCTAAACAGGCTGAAGCTCAGCCTTGCATCAACACCGGACTCCAATCTGAGATTCGGATGAACCTGAGCATGCAGACCCACATGTGTAAGGAAGGAGCAGCTGTTGATGGAGCAGTACGGAGAACAGCTGTGAGACTGGAGGGGAACAGTAGAATTAAATGCAGATGTTGCAGCTAAAAATAAACTTCAGCAGTTTCCCCTTGTTCCCTGAAGTGGAGAAAAACAGCAGCAGCTTGGAAGTGAGACTAAAATATCCCGAAACAAAGAAATAAATGAAATAAAAGTAATTACAGGAATTAAAGGGGGCCTGACTTGGATGAAGCTAACGTACGCTTGTGCTCTGGTAGATTTATGTGTGATCCAAACCTCCCACTGCTATATGGCTGTTGCCCAGCAAGGACATGAAAAGGAAAAAGAAAAAAATAAACAGGTTCATGTGCCATGCACTGGCAGCAGCTGCCTCTCAACATCTCCAGTAAAGAGCAGAAAAAAATTAATCCAGCTGGAAAAGGCATCATGCAAACACTGGATGGGCTGCATCCCCACCTAACTAGGCCACACACTGTAAACTCAGGCCGGTCTCACATCCTGAACCGTGAGACCCGCTAAACCTGGTAGCATCAGGGAACGACAGGAAGAATGAAAATGTGAAACAGATGATAGAAGTTATGAAGGTTCAGATGTAATATGAACACAGGGAGAGCAAAAGAAAACAGACAAAAGAATACAAGCGCACACATAAAAAATGGAGACAGCAGTAAATTATGGAGCACTGTGATTAATTATTAAAGATTAAACTATCTACGAGACAGAATTCCAGTTTTTGGTAAATGGCAACATAAACTTCAAAAGTTGAAACAGTGTTGCCATTTGGATGTAAATATTATCCTGATGATGGAAACTACGTGACACAGCAGGAGGACTGAGAACGAGCAGCTTTTCTTTTCTTTAAGACTCAAACACAGAGTCACAAGCCACTTTGTTAGGTACACCTGTTCAAGCGCTCATTGCATTTAGTCAAGATGAAGCTGAAGTTCAAACCGAGCATCAGGGGAAGAACCTGGGCTGGTTGCTGGTGCCAGAGGCTCGTCTGCGAAACTGCTGGCATCTTCCCACACAAGCTCTTTAGAGTTCGCAGTGAGCGGCAGGTCTCTGCGCCAAAATGCCTTGTTGATGGCAGAGGTCGGAGGACAATGGCCAGACTACTTGGAGCTGATGCAGCAGGAAGGCAACACATCGACTCCTGAAGCAGATGAGCCACAGCAGCAGAAGACCGAGGCTACAAACTTGCATCCTGAACTCTGAAATCCTGAAACCGAAACGCGTTTCCATCTCTGCTTTGACATTCGGATGGTCGGGTCACAATTTGGCGCCAAGAACATGAAAACACGGCTCCATCCTGCCTCGTGTCAAAGGCTGCAGATGCTGTAATGCTTGAGCATGCCCATGCCTTTATGACCACAGTGTTCCCATCTTCTGATGGCTGGATAACACACCAAGTCACAAAGCTCAGATCATCTCAAGCTGGCTTCTTGAACAGTGAAAATGAGTCAAACAGCCTCTACAGTGACCTCATCTCAATCCCTTAGAGCCTGTTTGGGATGTGCTGCAACAGGAGATTTGCATCATGGGTGTCCAGCTGACAAATCTGCGGCAGCATCAGTTTGGACCAAAATGCAGTTTGCAGCACTTTGCTGAATCTGTGCCATTAAGAATAAAGGCAGTTCTGAGGGCTAAATGGGGTCCAAGTCAGCAGCCGCCAAGGGTTCCTAACAAAGTAGCTGGTGAGTGTAGTTGTCTGCCTTCAGTGGCAGGAAAACATTAAGGGATCATATCCTACTACTTGGTGTACACTACAAGAAAGAGCAGTCCTGTACTATTATTAAAACAAGGTGTCGTGCCAGTGCTTCCAACAGCTAATGCCTGCTTTTATCTTTTAAATCGGTATCAAAGCACTGCAGAGTTTAGCTTCTATTCCTATTTTCTGACAGAGATTAGTTTTAATGTTAGGAGCATTTTAGCTGATTGTGATTTTGGGGGGAATCCTCTTTCACAAAAACTGAGGCAACAACACTTCTTCATCTGAGCAGGAAGAAAAGGGCAGGCGAGAAGTGAAGGGTGAAACAAACAGAACACAGACAGTGAGATGACAGAAAGAATTCTAACCTGGTCGCTGGTTTAAAGTGTAGCAGGATGGGGAGGCAGCCCAAGTTAAAAAAGTGCACTCTACACACAACACAGCAACAGAGCAACGGCTGACCGTGACCGTGTGGAGGAGGATTTGGGAGTAAGTGGCCAAAAGGCCCTGTGTCTGACTCAAGTCTGTCCTGATGTCACTGTCATTAGGACTGAGCAGTCGCAGCTACCTCACAGCAGGCAATGAGACCCGGAAGAGCTGGATATGGAGGGAGAAACGCGGCGAGGACGCCTCTGCCTGCCACACGGATTCATTAGCTACTTCTGATCTCGAGCTGCCTGAGTGCAGTGTTTTAAAATCCAAAAAGGTGCTCTGTGCACAGAAATGCACGGCGGGAGGATTCAGGGGAGATAAAAAAAGCGTGGCAGAGAACTAGAAAGAAAGCGTGCAGGCTGGGGATGAAGTGAAAATAGATTTCAGATGACCCAGCTTCCAGTCACTTGTGTATTTCTACTGACATCAAAGTTTGACTTGTCACCAACCTCTGATGCACATATGTTCAGTCTGCGGTTGATCATTTGTGAGCCCCATCTGGCCTACAAAGAGGCGACCTGCACTTATTAACCACTGTAGAACAATCTCGATGCCTCACCACCTGCATCGGCCCTTTTCACTTCATCTTCTATATTATATTTGGTGTGCAAGGAAACTAAATCGTGCTAATGCACCATTAGATGAAGTCTTCATGTACCTGCAATGCAAACCTTTCCTGCTGGAATGACAGTATTGTGCAAAAGTTTGGCACCACCCCTCATTTCTTGCATTTTTCTAGGAAAATGGGAAAAAAGAGTAATAGAGGTTATTTAATTCTAATGGTACGACCACCTATTTACTCTTGCTCAGGCAGCCTTCTTGCAACTGTCCCGTTTCAGGAGCACTTCTCCAGGCTTCTTGAAGAACATTCCAAAGCTCTTCTTTGGCTCTCGGCTGCCTGTTGTTCCGTCCTCTGTCAACATGATCCCGAGCACTGCTTCAGTAGTGTTGGCCAACGCGTGACTGTGAGTTTTTCTACGCAGGCGGGCTTTTACTGCACTGCAAGTGCCAAACAGACATTTTCCAGATGGTAAATCTGTTCGTACTTTTCTGCATTTCATAATTGCATCAATGTTGACGACATCTCCAACTCCAGCGACTGAGATGCAGCCGTGACAGAGATGGCTGCAGGCACTCGGTGTTGCACCTCGTCCTCTGTACATACTGATGACGCTTTGAAGAATTTGAACATTTTAAATTTCAGATTCATCACTCCATGAGAGTTTCACTCCAGGTTTTGTGTCATCTGTGTAATCGTAAGAACGGCTTCTCGACAGCCGCACACTATGTCACGTGTCTTTGGGAATCACCTTGTTGGTACAAAAATACTATTTTATACCTATCAAACTGTGTTATCGTTGGCTTTTTTGTGCTTGAATGATCCATAGGTCAGTGTCCTAAAAACAAACAAGCAAACAGGCCAAAGAAAAACTTTGGACAGTCCTTCAGAAAGCTCCTTAGAACCCAAATATAAAGAAATGAGGAGTCGCTCAAGACCTTTGCACAGTACTGTACATTACGTGTTCTTCACTGCTCATTCCAAACAGTCTATCGGCCACAGTACTGTATCTCAGCTTATAATATAGTCTTTGTTTCTGCCTCAGTGAGGTTTGCATCGTGCATTTCCTGTTGGTCACTAGATATGAAAGCAGTAAAGAACAGTCCAGCTCTCCTATGCAGCAGACAGAGACCGATTATTCATGTCTGACCCTGTAGCCAGCAAGCTCTGAATAAGCACCTGGTGAAAGTCAAAGATCCAAATAATAGATTTTCTGGTCACGGTAGAAGCCAGTGTGCACTGTGGCTGGTGTGTGTGGATGCTCGGGGTGGGATGATGGGAATAGTACCTGGGACGGTTGTGGGCTCCGTATCTGTTTTGAAGGCGAGGATGCCGGGCTTAGATTTGCCCTGCTGATTCTCCGCCACCACGTGAACCTCGTACTCTGTATTCCACTCCAGGCCGCTCAGCACGATGTAGTCGCTGTCGAAGGGAAGGCGCATCTCTGGTTTCCAGTCAGATACGTGCTTCTGAGGAAGGAATGTAGATGGGAAAAAGTAAAAAAAAAATAAATGTCAGAGGTGGGTTCAAAATTCTCCGTGGACATACAGGAAAGACTCGCTTTAGATCATCTGAAAATGACTTCATTTGTTCTTGAGAGGAGCTCCAAAGACATTAACTGCAAAACAACATTTTAGCACAAGAAAAGAATAATGACAAACGGAAGATAATTAAACTCATAATGCACTCGAGCCGTGTTCGAGCAGTTACTGCATCTTTGGTGTCGTGTTGCTAATGAATCTGTTCAACTGCACAGAATTCAGCTGGAAACATCTGCACAAAGCCGAGATCTGCAGGACGATGCGCTGATTCACCTCAGTTAAAGCAGCTCACCGAGCGGCCGTCACACAGGGGAAAGTCCTGACACGTTAAAGCTAGCGAGGGTTGGTTGGTCTAATTACACTCACCCCTCCTTCCTCATGAAAACCGTTAATTCCAGAGAAACAGAAAAAGGTGCTGACTGAAAGGAGGAAAACGAGATGCTCTGGACTCACTGGCCGATGCCTTTTCTGACAGATTCCAGCAGGAGCTCCAATCAGATCTGACTACTTTATTTTAATTTAAATAATAATAATAATAATAATCAAAACATCAAACGCAAAGGTACCGAGCTACCGCGTTGCCTGATATACTCACAGCCTTGTATCTGATCAGGTAATGTTTAATCGGGGAACCACCATCATCCTGCTTGATCCAGTTGACCTTCAGAGAATTGCCCGGGTTGTGCACCTTGGCCTGTAGTTTGGGGGCACTGGGTTCCCCTGTACAGGACAACCAAGGAACAACGATCAGGTGAAACAAACAAAGCTCACTGCAACATGCAACATGCATTCAGCCTCTAAACACAAATGACCTAAAGTGCTTCAAATCTTACTGTGCTCAGGCGAGGCTGCACTGAACTCCCCACTGTGTGAGCTGATTGTGAGTTTGTAATCAGAGGCCACAGCAGAGATTGTGGAGTATTAACCAAAATATTTTATTACCCTTAAACTACTTGTTTCCATCAGGTTTTGTGCCTCAGCATTAAACAGCAGTGGCAGATCAGGAAACACTCACCACAAACAAAAGCACTATTTTGGAAGGCACATAAAAAGATATCCAACTATATGCCAGATAAGAAAAAAAAACAGTACACTAGGTGTTGAACAAATATAACCTCCAGGTTAGAGGGTATTTAATAATTAAAGACACACTTGGAGGTGGAATATCACTTCCAGGATGACTAGAAGCAACAGAGGTCAATGTGGCTGTCTCAGAACCACAGGCGGAGGTGTTGTTCTCCTTGAGGCTCTCATTATCTGCTCTGTCCTCCTGAGTAATGACTGCTGGGTCGCTGGATAATGAGCCTGTAGGCCTTGATTGGACATGTTCCTCTATTACTTTTAATAACATTTACATAGTCTTGTGGGAAGGGAGGTCAATGTGTTTGGTGCATGTGTGTGTGCGCCGGTGCTTCTCGGCACTGTTAAAGCTACAAGGGTGGAGACTAACAACCCAAACTCATCAATTATGTGCATATTGGTTACACACAGTTAGCCTTGTTAATATTTTATTAAGCCCCCTACCTTGTGATGTCACAGCCTTTGCTCCTCTAGCAGGTAGCAGAAAAAGACTGAGTGGTGCTGCTGAGCTAAACGCATGCTACTGATGGAACTTCACTCAGCAGAAGCAACAGAATACACATCGCATCTTTGGTGTTTAACATTTCCAACATCGGTGTTAGTGGTTGCAGTTAATTAAATGAATATGCATGAAGGCACTTTTTCTTGAAGTAATCAAATAAAGCACACTTTCTAAAAAAAAACGCATCTCAGCAGGCAGAAGAGAGCACGACACAGACTGAAAGTGAACCACGCAGTATTAGTGACAGCAGCGGTAACTCGGCGACAGGCAGGCATCGACACACACAGCATTGCATCATTCTCGGTTAGGTGAACTTTTCTGAGGGCTAAAAACAGAGAAAGTGGAAGATTAGAAGGAAGAACTACTCATGCAGGGGTTGAAATTTGGGACAGTGCTGTGAAATCAGAAGGGTGATGTGAAAGGGCGCCCGCGGCCTCACTCTGACATGCATGTGGAAACCTTCTGTAGAATAAAGTGAAAATCACCACGTAAGAGCTCTAGCTGAGCAGATTATTAACAGTATGAATTGTGCAAATGCCCCAAAATAAAAGCTCCTGAATACAAAAATGTCGCACTCTCTGTCCAGGTCCCATTTAATTGTGCTTTAATCAAACTACTGGAAAGAAACTAGAGAGACATCACAGACACAGGTGGGACAGACAGTTTCATTAAGGTGCAGCTGAACAACAAGCCAGAGGGTGCAACAACAACAACAACAACAACAACGTGGAAATCAACTTGCATGCTGCAGTAATGCTTAAGATTGCTGTGAGTCCAATCAGTGAAACAGTGGGAGCTATGTAGACCTCTAGGGGAAGAATATGAAACATTAGCCTTGTGGGTGGCTACATTTAACAGCGCATGCAATGCAAATTGTGGTTAGTGGCACTTTGTGAAGCTGCTCTCGTGATGTTTAAAAAGAATCCGTAATGATTTGGTAAATTATAAAACTGGAAAAGTGGGATTTAAAAAAATGCTTTGCAATGCTAACTGTGACAGCACTTTACCACATTAAAGGGAAATAATAATAATAATAATAATAAAACACATTAGTATATCAAACATAATATGAAGTGAATATGCGTGAATGAATGTGGAACTGCTAGTTCTGATGTACAATTTGCTCTTTAACTAATCCAAATTAATATGATGCTAAACTGTCTTTTCATTAGCCAAACAGGTGAACTGCTTCTCCGACTTTTACAATAACGTTTTTGAAAGCAGAACTCATTATACTGAAAATCACTATGATCAGCTGAGACATCATACTGTAACTTCTAAGTGAACCAGAGTGAGAAAACAACTGCATCTAAAGAATAAATATGGAATTAAGCACATAAGAGCCGACTGGGTGTCAAACACACCTGTAAAACCGGCTTAAAGGTTTTGCATTAAGTGTAAAAATGACAGACAAGTTATCTTGAATTTTCACTCAATTGCACAGATATTAGTGGTGCAGTTATACCAGCGTTACTACACAGGAGTGGAGCTGTGTGCAGAGCTTCAAAAATGTAAACACTTCTGAAGTTTGATTCACAAATAAGTAAAATGTGTTAAAATGCTCAGATTTCATGTGTAAAGAAAATCAAGCAGCTAAATGCAGTCTGTCTACACACACACACACACACACACAATGAAGGCACAAGAACAAGGCACTCAGAGGAAAGATGCCATTATTTTCTAAGTTCAGTGGACAATAATCTTCAGATGAATTGTGATTATGAAAGCCATGGTTTCTAAATGCTCGTTAGTTAATTATATAACGGCTCTGTGGATGAATGAAAAAGGGCTGAATAAATAAAAATGAAGATGTTTCGGTGTCTCGGCTGTGAGCGTAACTCAACAAAGGCCTTGTGAATGATTATTGCTGATCTTATGATCTCAAACTAAACAAAGGAAATTTACCTTCTGTTGGCCAGCGAAGACGACATCATCAGCACCATGCAAGAGCCACATGACAAAGTCACATGATGCGCACGGACATGAATGGTTGAAAGGATAACAGAAAGGGTGGGGTGGGAGGGGGGGGGGGTTGCAGGGAGAGGTGGGGGCATGTGGGAAACATACAAAACATTTTTGAAATGATGAAAACATGTCAACGTAATAAAAAAAACACAAACAAGAATGTTAAAGATGACAAAACAAAACAACAAAACAACAATAAAAACAAATCCGTAAATTGATAAACAGAAGTTTCTGAACATATATTAAAAAAACAAA
>VOQJ01042647.1:0-15159 GCA_015052665.1 Apistogramma diplotaenia | reverse complement strand
CATATATTAAAAAAACAAATCATGTTACTGAATATATGAGGCATTGGACACTTAGTTATGGCTGCTGGAAACACTGAGAATATCAGTAAATAAGGGACCAAACAAAATAATGATTTTAGAGGGCAGAGATACAGAAGACAGTCAAAACTGGGCACCCACAAATGCCTCATGCATCCAGCCAGCAGCTTTTCCTCTGGTATATGAATGTATATTTGTGACAATCTGTTCAAATCTGAATCTTAACCAGCTCTAGTCCTGGTAGGGTTGATTACCTTTAACATTAAATTACATTTGTTACTGTTTTTATTTTGGCAACAACAGAGGAAACGCTGCAGTTTGGGGGCATAAAACCATACTTATTAAGTATGATGCACAACACAGCAGACAACAATAGGAACACATGAAAAATCTGGAGAAATAAGGTCTGCACCACAAGACAATATAAAAGCACATGTGACATTTATTCGGAGGGATGCATTTGCAGGAAACAGATCCACTGCCATCAGCTACATCCTATTTATATCTAATGAAAAGCCACAACTGCGTCAGATAAATGCTATTAAAAGGGCGTCAAAAGGGAAAGATTTATTAGATACAACATGGAGACACAGAGCTCTCACACAGCACACACACCAAACACCAGCAGCAGTTATTCGAGTGACCAAACACACAAGTTATGCTTCTGTTTACCAGAACTAAGCTGTGAGGTTCTGTGTAAACCACAAATGACAGCAGTAAGCAGTCAGACAGGTTAGTCTTAGCCGTGCTATTAGTTAAAATTTTACTCCACAAAATAATCTCAACATGGGCCTGTCGATCAGCGTCTGTGATCTCGCTTCCTAGTTTGTCAGCGAACCTAAAGAGGCTAAACACTCACGAAGAGCAGAAGAGTGGAAGAGCAAGTTATTTTTGGTCCATCCCCCTAAAAGATTCATGAGAGAAGCCTGGGCTGTACTTCCTACTTAGCCGCAGCTTCAAGTCTCAGTCGCACAAAGAACATCTGGCAGAGGCTATCCACACTCCGGCAGAGGCTATCCACGCACCTGTAGAGGCTATCCACGCACCGGCAGAGGCTATCCACGCTCCGGCAGAGGCTATCCACGCTCCGGCAGAGGCTATCCACGCTCCGGCAGAGGCTATCCACGCTCCGGCAGAGGCTATCCACGCTCCGGCAGAGGCTATCCACGCTCCGGCAGAGGCTATCCACGCTCCGGCAGAGGCTATCCACGCACCGGCAGAGGCTATCCACGCTCCGGCAGAGGCTATCCACGCTCCGGCAGAGGCTATCCACGCTCCGGCAGAGGCTATCCACGCTTTGGCAGAGGCTATCCACGCTCCGGCAGAGGCTATCCACGCTCCGGCAGAGGCTATCCACGCTCCGGCAGAGGCTATCCACGCTCCGGCAGAGGCTATCCACGCACCGGCAGAGGCTATCCACGCTCCGGCAGAGGCTATCCACGCTCTGGCGCAGTCGGTCCGTACATGAAGGATGATGCTGTGAAGCTGCTACCGTGCTGCTATCTGGCTTTTCGGTGACATGTTTTCCAAAACAACAGGGAACGACTGCACACTGAAGCGACTTACATGCTTCTGTCATTTGATTCAGCTGTGAACGTAACATCACTGCAAGAACAGCTGTCAGATTACGGTAACTATGCTGCGTCTAACCTAAACAGACACAAGGGCAACAACCAATGAAAAAGCTCGCAAGAAATTTCCAAGTGTACGTCTACTGAGAAATTTTAATAAGAACTGAAGATTGATTTTGTAATAAGCAACACTAGTTGCCTTTTATGGAGAGTTGTTTTTAAGATTTCCTTGAGAATACTTAAAAAACAAAATTGCAGAGAAAAAAACTGGTGGGAAGTTCCTTACACACTACGAGGCTCCGGCTTCCACACATTTATCGTGCCCTGAAAGCACCATCGCTCTTCATAAGACAAAAATACTCATTATGGTCTTAAGTCACATGACAGCAGTTATGTAATGAGCAACTGCACATGTGAGCTCAGTGAATGTGGAGCCACAGTATATAAGTCCTTAATATCTTTTCAATTGTTTGCCAATTTTTTGGCCGGGTGGTTTCCCCCTTTTTTATTTTTAGGAATAAACAAACACATTTAAGACGACCAATTTAAAAAGCAGCAGTGACTCCCAGAAACGGCGCACTGAACACATTCTAATCTGACACTTTTGTCACAATGTGTCAGTATGGATACATGATACAAAAACAATATAAGGTGTTAGCATGTTTATAGCAAATAATCACATAAACATCTTGAGTGACTTTACACTAAGGTGTTAGCGTGGTAGCTCTACAAACAGCAGTTAAGCTGAGCGTCAGTCCTGCAGCACCTGATCTACTGAGCCGCTCGCTTTGACACCAACATCTGCAGAGTTTGAAGCACACCTGGTAGATGTAAATAGACTCCAAACGCATGGCACCACACTTCAGTGTCTGATTTTGGATCTTAATGAACAGGCACGCTGTTAATTCTGCACAGACATCTGTACAGTCAGACGGTTTCCCTTCAACTGTTAGTAAAATCAAAATGCTTAAGTATTTAAGACAGTTAGCTGAGCTAACTCATTTTGCACGCTACAGAGGGATTCTGAGCCCTCCTATGACCCACAACAGATATAAATGAAAACTAGATGCAATGCCAAGCAAGTAAGAGAGGTGGAGACACAATGCACTGGCATACTCACTACGGGCCATACTGGTGGCAGCAATAGGGGGTGGTTTCTCTGATGAAACTGAAAGATGGTGAAAACAACATGAGAGGCGCTGGAGTCCTCAGCAGAGAGAACTCACTGATGGGTCTGATTTTACCCTCCTGGCAATAAAGAATTTCTCTGGATCAGTGACTCATCACATATTTCTGCTTCTGTTAGCACTTCACTAACTACTGAGCTGGACAGACACATTACATTGTGTTAAAGATGTTGAGCGTGGCTATGAAATTACACGAATGGATGCAATTTTAGATTTTCATGCATACTGATTACATTGTATTGGTCTGAAACACAACAGATAAGATGGGTCTCCTCAATATGCATTGTGCAACTTACAAGAACACAGTGATGGAGCACGACTGCTGTGCAATTCTGGCAAAACAGGTAGCATTACATGCTCAGCTGAGCTACGATGGTTGCTCTGTAACGGCAGTGGTGAAGTGAGTGCTCGCTAACACGTGATTTTTCTCACTGACAGCTGCTTATCTCAGGATTAAAAAGCTTTCAGTTCTGAAAGCCTAGCGTGCAGTAATCACATTAAGAATCTTAAACTTTAGACAGTTGACAGGAACGTGGCTGTTCACGTCTTCCCGCTGATTCAACTGCTGCCAAACGGTTCACAACTGTGGCTCCCCGGGTTCCTCCCACATTACATGCATACATGCATTTTCGACATTTGCAAAGACATTTGCAATTTGCTTGCCTGAAGTACTGGGCTCAGGTCTTGACAGCCCCCCTGGGCTCTTGACTGTGGCTGCTCATTGCTCTTCGATATTCAGAATGCATAAAATGCTGGAATTACATGTTCTTATTTGTACAGCAGTGACTGTACAGTGCAGTATTGATTTCTTACTACACCTATGGCAACTGCCTTTTGTTTTATTCGCAGCAAAATGCAAGCAGAACACTCAGACCCCCCCCCACACACACACACACTTCAGCACTATGGTACTATTGCTCTCTTTAAACCAGGATAATTAAAAACCTTCCTTTTTTAGTCCCAAATGCTACACAGCAGAAAAGATACACACAGTATCAACAGGTACAGATTCCCCATATTCATGCTTCTGGAATTGAAGCTTTATATCGATAATGGTGAGGTTAATGTAGAAGGAAACAAATGTGAGAAAACATCTTTCACTGCTGCAGCACTGAGAAGACATGCAAGTGAGAAAGCACAACTGAGCTCTGTGATACTGTAACAGATTCATTTCATACGTCTATGTGTCAATGCTGTAATCAGAAAATCCATCCATCCATCCATCCGCTGTCCCAGCTGTCACAGGGTGAGGGGGGGTGCACCCTGCATAGGTCGACACACAGCCATCCACAGTCATGTTCACACCTTAGAATGGCTAACGTCGTGTCTTTGGACTGTGGGAGGAAGCCCGAGACGACACGTCCGAGATGTTTCTGTTACTGTTAGTGCTGGAAACCTTCTGCTGAAGCTTACTTCCACTGCAGCGTTTCACTGTTTGGTTGTATTTTCTCACTTTTCAACATTTATTCTGAAGGTTCTGCATGTATAGAAGATTGTGAACTTTTGGCGAGGTTCTGTGTGTGTGTATGTGTGTGTGTGTGTGTGTGTGTGTTTCTATTAAGGAAAATGCAATGCTTTGAGCCTCTGTATTATGGGAAATATTGAAACGTTTCCTGTGCAGCATTAAGCACATTGTGTTCTGCAGAAAGCTGCAGTTCCCTCTTCCTGGAACTTGGCCAAAACTAGGAGGTTTTTTTTTTAATGTTCTTAATACAGTAAAAACAAGTTAATAATCACAAGTTTAAGGAATCCCAAAGATTTTGGGTAACTGAAGATGTTCATATTTGGGGATAGCTATGTGCAAAGCTGCCGAGTCTCATAATCATCAGAAATGATCCCATACACAATATGATAATGCAACTATTGTCTTTCATTCAGTCCAAGCCAGTGTCTGAAGACAGGACACCTTCTCTAAATTCCTTATATAGCCTGCAACGGCTGAGCCGCTGAGTGCAGGACATTATAACTCAAATACAAGAATATTATGAGACAAGAAATACAAAAAAAGTGAGGGCAGCAAGCAGGACTGGAGCACAAACTCAAGCTGCACTTTAAGGCTGTCACAGATTTAACTGAAATATCCCGACACTGCATTAAGGTAATGAAATCTCCTTCCCTTTGCAACATAAAAATCTAATGAATGCGCTGATAGGATGGAGGAAATAAAGAAAAGTCATATTTCTGGGGCACTGCATGATGACTACTCTGGAACACTGTGTGATCAAGAAACTTCAGTTTACTGTAGCATCATTTAGTAAGCACTGAAGATTTCCTTTCACAGGTTTCACGGTGAGGGTAAACTACAGCGGGCATGGAGACGAATGCAGATGGGAATAAAAGGGACAAGACAGGGAGGAAAGAAACTTACTTGTGAAAGAATAGCCTGAGAAGTCCAATGGAATACAGAACAGATGAAAAACCACGATGAGAAAACAATAAAACAAAGAGAAGAAAAAAAAGACAATGAAATGAGAAATGTGATCAATAAACGAGGGCACCCGTCATGTCAGATCGGTAACCCCGCTCTCACATCGGTACCAGGGCTTTACTGCGCATTCAGGTTACAGGGTTTACAAACGGAGCGTTACAAACACATGGAAGCATCTCTAAGCAGGACGACACCTCTGGACATCGAGCAAAACAAAGGTGGTGCTGAGGAGGGCTTCTTCTACGAGCAGGAGGGCGATGAAGGGCGACGCAGAGACGCCACCGTTCCTTCTCACATAAATTACTTTTACAAAGTTATAAAGTGCAAATTGTTTGCGCCTTATTATACAAAATCAAATCATAGAGCAGTAATGTAAACATATTTCCTGTATTAATGGCCCGATTTATACTTCAGTGTGAAAGCACAGGTTACTGCACAAAAACAAACTCTGTCACACGTCAAGCGGACACGTTGTGATCGGTGACGACAGGCGTCACACATGCAACGTTTCCAGCAGACGTCTAACTGAGGTGTGATTTACAGGAAAGCCCAAAGGCAGCGACAAGTCCGCCTGGAACATCCGCCAAAGCCGTCTTAACACAGTTAAAAGGAAACATTTCTTGACCTTCTAAAACATCCAGCGATTCATCATCTTTGCCATCAGCATCGAGCAAAGCGCACGCGATTCTCGGCAGGACCCGACCCGTGGCCGCTGTATTAAAAATGCATGCTATCGCTGAACTATAAATACAGAGATGACCCTCCTTCACACTGAAGTATAAATCAGCTTTAAGAGCGTGCAGGTACTTGGTGGAACGCTTTCACTAAATCACCTGAGCTGTGGGCTAAGAAGACAGGGTTCAGGCTTACACACTGCAAACATTCACAGAGCAAGAAGCACACGGAAGTGCCGGGTGACGAAGGACAGGCAGGTTATATGCTGCATAGTTAACCCTGTTAACAAATTTGGATTGTGGAGTCGTAGCGTCATCGTGAATTATGGTCTCTTCTGGCCTGGATGGAAAGGACTGCAGTGGGGCTTGGCATGGGAACAGAGGAGCGTAAGAGTGAAAGCATCTGGGCACAGCGAGACACTGGGAGGCAGCGAGGTGAGCAACAGCATTAGGTTCAAAGCATTTGGGTCACAGGAGCACTTAGAGCAGGAGCAAGAAGCGAGAGGAGTACTTACGGACTGGCTCGGTCTTAAAAGCGCTGGCCTGGCTGCTCTCGCCTTCGCCTTTGCCGTTGATAGCAGACATCCTGACCTCATACGTGGTTTCTGGTTTTAAATCGGTGATGGTGATCCTTGTGGTGTCTGTTGGAGGCAAGGTGGTGTTATTTCACAGTGACCCCAGGAATCCACAGCTAAGATTATTTCACACGTAACCCAACGATGGACACTTTTACCGGTGTGTGTCGGGAGGATAAACCACTGTGTGCTGCCCCCAGAGGGGTCAACAGGGTATTATTTTGGTGTGTTTGCCTGTTTGTTTGTACATGTGCACACACATGGCCAGTGAGCCCTAGATCACCTGAGTAAAACTTTCGCTATAATTCGGTCAAGGTCAGAGGTCAGAGAACGATGTGAGGTAGGCTGTCCCAATTCACAGCATGGATGCGCGTTGGAATCTCTGTGATCTTGACCTCACAGTAAAGGTCAAAAGAAAATTGTGGGCATTGACCTACGTGCTACCTCGGTGACTCAGTGATTGGAGACACTTTTAAAACGTCTGCCGGGGGCGGGGCTTGTTTTTGTTTGGTTCTTATGCCTGAATGAGGCCATGATGAGCTACTATCTTAATGAGATTAATCACAATGACGGATCACCAGTGGAAGCAAAGTTGCATATAAGCAGCAACCAGAATGACCAATGAAGGGATTATTATTTTTAATGGTAATTGTGCAAAAGGTTGGGTTTCTGTTCTTTCATGTTTCATGTTTTACTTTACGGGGAAAAAAAATCAAGGATTACGAGGGCTCTCAATTTTAGTATCATTTATGGGCAAATCAACGAATTTAACAACAACAACAACAACACATTTTATAGTTTCAAAAGAAATACGTAATATAATATTTATATTTTTTAACTCGGTAATAACACAAATAATGTGGCCACACAAACAGTGCAGCAACAGGTGGCAGAAGATCCATTTTTATTTGGACTTTTATTAATACTGTGAGATGCACAATGCAGTGGCTGCAGGCATCATGACGGTGCTGTGAAAAAGGATTTCCTGATTTATTCGTTTTTTGCACATTCGTCACATTTACATGTTTCAGATCAGCAAACACATTTTAATATCAAAGATGACCTGAGCGAAGACAAAATCCAGACCTACATGGTGCTATGTGGAAAAGCCACCTAAACCTGCAACACGTGACAGCAAGAACTGCAATCAGGCATTTATGATAACTGGCTAAGAATATTATCCTGCAGAACTGTTTTAATTCATCCACACTGGAGGATTCTCCAGTGTGAGGTCGTCCCAAAGCATCTCAATCTGATCTAAGTCCAGACTTTAACTGGGCCATCCATCCATCCATCCATCCATCCATCCATCCATCCATCCATCCATCCATCCATGCAGGCCTTACAGGTGGACCTACTGGTGTGTTTCCGATTATTGTCCTGCTGCATAATCCAAGTGTGCCTGAGCTTCAGGGCTCAGACTGACGTTCTCATCAAGCAGTGCTGGAGATCTCAGGTCTGATGTTCTTTTCATGAAATGCTGATGTTGTCATAGTTTACACCAGATGTATCAAATGCACAAAAAAAACCCCAAGAAATCAAGAAGGGAGCAAAGAGTTTTTCAGAGCAGCGTATTTGTTGTTTTTTCCTGGAGTTTCAATTTTGCTTTAACAGTCACTTTTTTCCCCCCAAAGGGAACATTTGAGATTTCAGGCACGATACACACTCATGGTCTTGACATTTGTCATACAAGTGAGTTGGCTGATCTCTCAGTGTGTCATACAAAGAATAGTAATTTCATGGATGAGAACAAATTTAGGCTGTGAAAACCAACTGTGAAACATCTCTGCATCGCTGTGACCGTTTATGTCTCAGATTAATGTATCGGTGAGACCTGCAGAACGACCCGAGCATCAGGCTGCTCGGAGAAACTGCATGATTGCAGCTTTCAAGCATTAGCAGGTGAATAGAGAACTGGGCTTTTAGCAGTGACATAAAACTGATGTCTTTGCTGTAACCATTAATGTTCAGATTAAATTTTTGCAGCCGGTCTAAAGTAAGATGCCTGTTTGTTACCTCTGCTTATGTAAAAGGTTTTCTCCACGAATAATAAACTCTTTGCACTTTAAAGTCAGTGTGAGTTCATTCATTTGTTTTCTTTACGACTGCAGCAAAAGAAATGCATAAAAATGGAAAATGTCTGTAATTTTCTGCCAGAACATGTTTATGGTCATTTCTATAAAAGGTCAATTTAAAGCTTAGTTAAAAAAAAGAAAAGAAAGAAAAACATCCACAAAAAATTATGGAAGTGTTTTAGTGTGATATGCAATGTCTGAGAAAATTACGTTACAAAAGTTACATATTTCTAATTAACATTTGTGTTTATTCACAGCAATACTGATCCAACAATAATGCTTGGATCTTATATTTATATTTTTTGTTCTTTCAATAAACAAAAAACCCCACAATGAGCATTTTCATGTATATAACTTATTACTCTATGCCTCAGAAATCCACTGCCTCCATCAAAAACACATCAGTGAGCTGATGCACTGAGCAACATTACCATAAAAACCTACTGTGTGCTTTATATAGCTGCAAACACATCTATATATATATATATATATATATATATATATATATGATAGAGCAAATATAAGTATTTTAGCCTATCTGCATTATAATTTTTCAAAATTACTACTGAACATATACATGCACACAGTACATGCATGAAGCAAAATACGACCTCATTACTCCACATCTTTATGTCTGTGCACGCAGCAGCATCAGTACCTGCACAGTCTGGATCCCCAGTGAAGGGTGTGGTATTTATATCTGGCAGTACTGCTTTTAAACATGTGATGGCAGCTCTGGGTCACAGTACTGTGACACACACACACACACACACACACACACACACACACACACACACACACACACACACACACACACACACACACACACAAGCCTTTGTATTGACACAGTTCAGCCACTTTACAACCAGTATCACTAACAATATCCTGCCTCCCTTTGTGGCAACATTGTAGCTTCAGAGACAAGACAATTAGCTTTCCTAGTTTAAAAAAACATTACAAACATCTTAAAAAATCAGAAAAGAAAAGAAAAGGTCCTTTCCGTGTGTTTCAGACTTGCTCAGATTTATTAGTTTATGCAGCTGAATGAAATATTTCTGATAACACAGACTGTTTGTGTGTGGGTCCATGTGTTTCAGTTTGTGTACACGCTCACATGTCAGGCGGCTCCTGGGCCTTGAGCTGACAGCACAGCCTGTCAGCCGCTGACTGATACATCCCATGTGGCAGACAGGACGAAAACCATCCAGATTTGCAAGAGCCACAAACCCTCAGTGGGACGGGGATATTATCTGGGGCCTGTCAGTGTCGGCTGACTGTCATTTAGGCTGCACTGTGTTCCACATCTCTTCTCGGCATCAGCCGCTGTCATGTTTGGATTAAATGTTGTCGCAGGAATGTTTTCAGCATGTAGAAGCTAGGCATAAACACATAAGAGCCATGCAGCTGAAGGTTGTGCTGCATTCCCTACCAGCGGTTTCTCTTTGCAGTGGATTACCCGGAAATTTTATGTTTAAATATTAAGAATAAAAGGAAAATCTCAAGCCTTGAACAGTTTTTACGCTAGTGCAGAGCTGAATAAATGAAAAAGATTTGCTGACAAAGACGGGCTTGATGAGTCGTCCCCTTCAGGATGACTTGAAGTATGACGCCTCAGTCGGATGCTGAGAATTAAAGTGGCCTAAGTGCTCCTAAGGTGTAGATGATGCAGCTGATGCAGCCACAGAAAGTGGTAAATAACAGCCCTTGTATCCACTATGCGTCACTGAAAGTATGTTTTTCAAGGTAGAGGTGACTACTCAGGAATAAAAGACTAATCCAACACTGAATCACACGGAACACAAATCTCTGTCCCAGCTGTCATTTTCAAAATGCTGCTAATAACCAAACAAATATGAGGCTTAAAATGTCATAATGGTGTTTCTTTTAAAAATTGTGTCTCCCATAAGGGTCATTCCATCACAGATCAACACGGACCTCCTGCCTTCAGCGATCTGCATAAACATTTTACGGTGCAAAGTTTGAATATATATAGTGATGGCTGTGAAATATTAGCTTTTCAAGATATCCATCCACCCATTTTCAGGCACGTTTTTCTGTGCACATGGAAATCGGAGGCAGTGTTTGAACATGAATACCTCCAAAACTATTAAAGATAAAAGCCTGAAATTTCCACTCGTCTTTCCTGCAATCAAAACGGATCAGCATCTGTAATTTGGAACGGATACATTAAAAAATGTCGAAGGATTCAAAATTCAAGCTGTCCTGAAAAGTCCCATATTTGAGCGCACGCACTTAAAAACCCTCCACATTCCGAAAGACAACTGCCAGATATAAAGACTGTGCTCATAAAGTACGTGCTTTTTCATTCTGAGACCTTCTCTACCTACTGTTCAACAATATTCAATTCAATTCAATTTTATTTTGCAGTGTCAAATCAAAACAGTCACCTCAAGGTTCTTTATAGGCAAAGAACCTGCAATAATTACAGAGAAACAGTCAAAACGACCTTCTATGAGTAAGCACTTGGTGACAGTGGGGAGGAAAAACTCCCTTTTAACAGGAAGAAACCTCCAGCAGAACCAGAGGGGCAGTCATATATAGTCATATTGATCATTTTTTCTTCCCTGATGGCACGGGCATATTCCAAGATGACAATGCCAGGATTCATCGGGCTCAAACTGTGAAAGAGTGGTTCTGTGAGCCTGAGACATCAGTTTCACACGTGGATTGGCCCCCACAGAGTCCAACCTGAACCCCACTGAGGATCTTTTGGATTTGTGGTAAAAGGCTTTGTGCAGTGGTCAGAGTCTGCCATCATCACTGCGAGATCTTGGTGACAAATTACTGCAACACTGGATGGAAATAAATCTGTGACACTGCAGAAGCTTATGGAAACAATGCAACATGATATATACACTGCCTGGCCAAAAACTCACTGCATGGAATCAAAGCTAAAGGTGGTCCAACAAAATATTAGCGTGAGCCTTTTTTGATGGCGACTTTTTTTGGCCAGGCAGTATCTATATGGTACTAGTATATATGTATACAGTACCATATTTTACATACATACATTTACCAGAATGAATGTATTTGTCCCTAAAGACAGATCCTGATGAATTTCATGCTTTTATCTTTAATAGTTTTCGAGATATTTTATGATGTTCAAACGTTGCATCAGAATTTTAAAAAAGGCATAAAAATCCGGCCTTTTCTTATAAAAGAATTACGCATAAAAGTATTTGATATATGAAGCTAAAATGTCACAGCAACTGTATATGTCCAAACTTTATACCATAAAACTTTTATGCAAATCAGAGACGGTCGCGCATACGTGCACATGCGCTTGTTATATAGAAGGTGGAAAAACGAGTGACTCACCGCCTTCAGCACTGTACTCCCTGCCAGTCCATTCCTGGCCCGGCAGACGCCATTCCACTCTGTACTTGATAATGGGCACTCCACCCACTGAATCAGGCTCCTCAAATTTTACCACTGCTGTGCTTGAGAAAGGTTCCACTTGTTGAATTACTGGTGATGAGGGCACCTCTGCAACAGCAAGCAGAAAAAATAAAGTATTTTTTTCTGTTTTCAAAAGCTTTTTTTTTTTTAAAAGCCGACATCCTGTTATTCACAAACTGCTTTTAGCTTCCATTAAGCACAGTATGTTTCTTGCTCTGCAGAAAAAAAAAAGATAACGAATTAAAAGTTTGTGAATCTGTTTGATTGTTTAATTTAAAACAGGTTTTAAAGTTTTAGAAACTCTTCTTCAATCGTAATTTTTAACGAACGAGTTTCCAAACTTCTCACTTTTATTCCAGCAGCAGCCGCGTGTTATTATCAAAGCAGCTTTATATTTGTATCGTTATCATCTCTCTTAATTAAACTCGCTCCCAACTTGCTACAAAAATGTTGCCATGCTAGTAAACACAGGGTGGCATTTACCAGAGTGCAGTTTGAGGCAGTGCTCGAGATAACGATCACGCCCACCACTGTGACACTGACGGCATCAGCATAAACATTTATAAGGCTTTGTTATCCAACTTAAAAGTCAATGCTTAACATCCATAAATGAACAATTATGATAGCAGCCATGCTAACTCTGTGATAGCACAGTCGCAGCTGAGATTGATTTTTCCTTTAAAGGAAAGAAGACATGAGGATGAGCCTTTGCTTACATCAGGAGTACCACCATATTTACCTTTTTCCCCTCTATTTTTGATACTGTCCATAAACACCAAAATCACGATGGGGGGATGTGTTTAACTATTACGTGTTATTATTAATTAATAGTTTGGCGTAATGAATGTTGCAACCAAAAGGGTTCAGTGATGAAGCTGCAGAGTTTTAATCATCTTTGATACCAAACTGCTGATAATTTAAAAAAAAAAAACAGAAACCTGGATGTCGATGTCGCCGTCAAGAGGAATTAAGCTAATTATAAGCTCATCTGCATATGTCTGCAAACTTCCTGTATCTGCTTACCCAGTGATTTTTCTAATGATGCCGTCTCTGGACTGCCTCTGGTGGCTGAAACAGCTCTGTTTGGTGGAGCTCTCTGACTCACATTACATGCAAAAATGTTCTCACTGGCGGATTTGCAGAGAAAAAGGTGTGAAGACTTATTTATGTTGTTTTTAGGATTATTGTGTTTGGGAGCAGTCACTTCGGGCACACAAAAGAGTTATGCAGCAAATTAGAAAACAGTAAGAAGTTACCTCAAAGAGCTACAGGATATTACACAATGTCAGCACAGGGTGTTACCATAATTAATTTGACCACACTGCATTTAGACAAGGTCCTGAGCGACCTTCCACTTCTAATGGATCCGAAGCAATTTGCATACCAAATGAAGCTAACACAGGAAAATAAGGCTTAAAGGGCAGTTCCACTGTGATTTCAATTTTCCTCCACTGCCTGTCTAGTCGGTGCTCGGAAGGTTTTTCTTCACTATTTATACTGCAGCCTGCCTTTGGGATTTCTTGTGCACAAACATAAGGTCACTTTTCATTTGTATCCAGGCAAAACAAACACATCCTAGCAGAACTCTTTTCAATTAACACCATCCTGACTGCACGTTCACAAGCAGGTGTTTCAGATGTGCATGCAGCCGCTAAAAATACAGACGAAACGGATAAATGAGTTCTTAAACTTTCATGCACACTGTTCGTTCATCACCACTTTCTTTCTTAATGATAAACTGAGAGGTCTTTCTGTTCTGTTGGTGAGCTCTCAAACCATCTGCTTTTAGGTGGTTGTATACACGCTGGCAAACGACTTTAAATCCAGTCCAAGGGTTCAACTAGACTCTAAGGTTGTAAAGCTCTTCACTTTTAACAAACCTGCTTGGATGAGAAGGAACTCCTTGGATTCAGTACCCATCACATTGGTTGCTGTACAGTTGTAACTGCCAAAGTCATTTTGAGAATCAGGGGTAATCTGAAAGACAGCAAAGCAGCGAGTCACTGCATGCAAACAAAGAAAAAAGAAGAAGCTGACGACATGCATACAGATCTTTAAGCACAGAGCAGAGATCATTAAAGTGTCGTCTCAGTTAACGGTTTGATGCTGTTTTGTTTGGTCTGGAAGCCGGCTGGTTGATTTAAATCCGACACTTTGGTTCATTAACACAGGTTCTAGCACTCTGTGCTCAGTACTAGGCCTGTAATTATAGCCCATTTAAAGTTGGTCTGGAACTACTTGTTAGCGTTTAATGTAATCACTCAGGTTACTCTTTAATCTCACTGAGAGAGAGCTTTATATTAGCCTTTGGAAACGGATCCTCGTGTAACAAACAAAGTTATTTTATTCTCAGGTAGTCCCAATTCACAAAAGCAAGAAAAAAAAAAACAGCTGAAAAACATTTGTTTGGAAATCAGCATGTGAAATTGTCAAAAAATGAGTAGAACAAAATCTGTCTCTAATGGCTTCTAATGGCCTGATGAGTATCTGAGCAGTAACTGCAGCTGCTACTGATGCAAAACCTGATAACACTGGAAATATTCTGCCAAAACCCAAAGTCTGTGTGTGTGGGTGTGTGTGTGTGTGTGTGTGTTCTTCTGCCTTTGTATGCCAGGAGAGCTCAGCGTGAAGATGACGGATGCAACACACCTCGAGGTAGCTGATGGACGGTGTGTTATAGATCTTCATATTAGTGGTGTTGGCAGCGGGCAGCTGGAGGCCGTCTCTGAACCAAACCACCGAGGCTCCGGGATGAGCTTCCACCTCACAGCTGATGTTGGCCGGGTTTCCCTCCCACGTATACACCGTCACCACCCCCAGGATCTTTGGAGTATCTGAATTGGGGGGGGGGGGGGAATCAATAACCAGTGAAGACAGACTGGTTGGTCTGAGATTCATCATAATTCAATTCATTTTTATTTATACAGCGCCAAATCACAACAAGCAGTCGCCTCAAGGCGCTTTTTATTATAAGGTAAAGACGCTACAATAATTACAGAGTAAACCCAACAATCAAAACGACCCCCTATGAGCAGCACTTGGCGACAGTGGGAAGGAAAAACTCCCTTTTAACAGGAAGAAACCGCCAGCAGAACCAGGCTCAGGGAGGGGCACATGAATTCACTTCTACAGTCTAAATTGAATCCAACAGGACATTTCTTACAAAGCAGCCCTGAATTTTAAGTATCGCAGTATAATAGAAACAGAAGGG
>VOQJ01042645.1:10788-21444 GCA_015052665.1 Apistogramma diplotaenia | reverse complement strand
ATGCTCCAGAGCGCTCTTGACCTCAGATTGGGGCGACGGTTCATTTTTCAGCAGGACAACGACCCAAAGCACACAGCCCGAATTTCCCCGTTGTGGGACAATAAAGGCTGTTCTTATCTTATCTCAAAGGAGTGGCTTCAGGACCACTCTGTGAATGTCCTGGAGTGGCCCAGCCAGAGCCCAGACTTGAATCCGATTGAACATCTCTGGAGAGATCTGAAAATGGCTGTGCACAGACGTCTCCCATCCAACCTGACGGAGCTTCAGAGGTACTGCAAAGAAGAATGGGCAAAACTGCCTAAAGATAGGTGTGCCAAGCTTGTGGCATCATATTCAAAAAGACTTGAGGCTGTAGTTGCTGCCAAAGGTGGTTCTACAAAGTATTAAGCAAAGGCTGTGAATACTTATGTAAATATGATTTCTTTGTTTTTTAATTTTAATAAATTTTCAAAACTCTCAGGAAAACTTTTTTCACATCGTCAATTTTGTGTAGAATTTTGAGAAAAGAGATTAATTTAATACCATTTGGAATACAGCTGTAACGTAACAAAATGTGGAAAAAGTGAAGCGCTGTGAATACTTTCCGGATGCACTGTATGTTTTTTTGTTTTGCACAGTATACACATGCATGTCTGCGTTTCACTTGTGCAGGTTATATAATGGTACAGGGCACGATAGCGTGTAAGACCGTAACTAGTGTGTTCTTGTGTAAGAGATGAACACATGAACAGGAGCTGTAGTATTCTGGCTCTGGTATGACCGACTGTGGTGAAACATCTGGAAGGGAGACACGCTAAAGCATCCAAAATGAACAGAGCTACCATATAAATGGTCTTTGGCCAGAGAGGATTTTCTGGGCCGGCTATTTGGCTTATCAAGTGACAAAAAGCAATTCCGCAGCAGGTGTAGCACGAAGCTGTTGGATAACTCACCCATTTAAATCAGTTTGGACAACTCACCACGTACTGAACACAAACCCTGCAGGTTCAGCATCTGGACATGTGGGCGGACAAACAAATGAACACTCGGGTCTATTTCAGGTATTCAAAGTGTGAGCTTTCTTTTTTGTTTTTTAAATGAATTCTACATAATAAAATACACAAACGAAGCACTGAACCTGCGAAATCGTCCTCTCTGAAAGCAGGTTTTCAGCTTTGCTCAATAACCATACGCAAGCAATCAACTGTGCCTCGGCTTTGTCTGATGTTCCTGCTCAACAATTGCTTCTGTCTGGCCATGTGGAAGAATCCTATGGATTTCATTTGCCTGCTAATAAAGTAATCTCGAGAAATGCGTTTTGACTCCAAACTATCTTGGAAATAAACTCACGCTCAGAAGAGAGAGGTACAGATTCGTTTTTACTGGGGCCGAATGAGTTTTTCACTGCTCTCTCAACAAAAGCACTCACAATGCACCAAAACATTATATCACAGGAGACGGGGAAGAGGGAGAGGCAGAACATGAGACGGAGAGAGCTACGGCAACAGAGCCTTAGAACCAGACACCTCAGAAGCACAAGTAATCTAGTGCTTAGGTTAGGTGACAATTCAAATTGCAAGCAATTAAAAACAGTTTTCTCAATACTCATATAAAAGTGAATTCACGAGTGATTGTGTGTGTGTTTGTTTGTGTAAATCTCTCGCTGTTGCCAGCATGGCCTTTGTTTGCCCAGCAGACCTCTGGTTCACCTCTAAATCCAACCTGAGCACAGCCCTGCGGAAATGCAGCTGGATAATCTCTCTGTGCTCCTACAAGCAGATGGCTTTTCAAGCCTAAAGCGACCCCTGGACATCAGACGTATCATTAATATTCATGACAAACTCCTGACACATGTTGAAGTCATAGAGTATTATGTTTCCCCACTCCAGCAGACAGAGGGATGCAGCGTGTTTCATCCTCTGTGGTCGAGGAAACAGATTCAGTGGCATGGAAACTGATTCAGATACAATAGGAGTCGTATAAAAATGTATTCATTGACATTTGCTCAATTACTTTAAAATCTTGTAATGGCCAGGAGCTAAATGACCTTTGTCCAAGCTTTACTATGAAAATAAATTAAAGTGCAACCCAGGTATTGTAAATGGAGCCTTAGGGATATCTGATAAGGGGATTAAAACTCCTTGAATCTTTTTCTTTCTAAGTCACCACTTATAAATTATGAATACAAATCTGATTTCTTATCTTTGAGATTCAAATGAAATATAGCAATAGTACAAGAACCCCACTGCACACTCCTGTTAAAATACCTTTAAAGCAACAGGAGGCTTCTAACACACATGGTATTATAAGTCCTGGTCCCAGGGTTTGCTGTCACATTGTCTCAGATGTTACCAAACCCCGCACTGGTAGCTCTTTCTATATTAGTCACCATTAGTGTGAAACCCAGATGACTCACTCGCACTCCCCTGTGTCTCTCCTCAGTGAAAGTGGCCTCCGCAACAGCAGCGGAAGCCAGGGAGTGATTGATAGAGACTGGTAAACGATGTGCTGATCACCTAGTGGGGTCTGTCAGCCACAATATTGCTGTCAGTGTCCAAGGTAACCATGAGCTGGGGCTGAAGCAGCATCTGTGGCTTTACACTCACAGTGAGGGATTAGGCGGTCAGAACCTGGTGTACAAAGTGGACAGGTGCCCACACACACACACACACACACACACACAAAATCACTTCTACTCTAGCAAGTATCACAGGCTCCATTATCACTTTCCTTTCTTTTCTTTTTTTTCTATATTTGAGTTATTTGTTATTTTCAGTCTGTCTGATCAAGAACCTTTTAGTTTTATAAAATATGAATGTCTGCTTCTTGGAATGGCTTTGAAGCAAAAATTAATATCTGGTTTGCTCATAAAGCCCTTGATCATGCTGCACAACACCTGGACACCCTTTGGTTTTGTTCTCTGGCATCTAATTTACTCGTGTCCTCCTGAGCGAGTCCACAGAGGCACGCTGCAGACTATTTGCCTTTCAAGCGCAGCGTAGAGGTTTACATTATTGCACAAAGAACTGCTGTTTACTCGGTTTACTCTCCGGCTCCAGTTCTCTGAGCAAGAAAACATCTACTTGGTGTAAAATGATGAAGCTTTTACGTAGACTGCAAAGGCTGCCTGTATTCTAATCTACCACATGTTGCCATAAGTCACAAAAGCACTCAATAAATCAATAAATGACCTATAACTGCTTTTTAATAAAAATCTTATTGTTTCTTTAGGTTGTGAATCTTCCTCAACTACTACACAGATAGGAGTTTCTTCTTCGTTGCCTTTAAATTATGTATTGCAGGATATCCCACTTTAATACCTATATCAGTATTATTGTTAGTATGCCGTAATTGTTAGCATAAGGCCATGCTGGTGAATGTCATCACCAGGCTTTCCCATCAGAATGAGCAAGGTGACCTTATCTGCAAGATAGAGAACACACACACACACACACACACACACACCAGCTGACTAGGCTGATTTGCACACCTTAAGCCTGAGATGAAGGACTTAATCGGCAAAATCAGCTGGTGTGGCGTTTGATTTGAATACAAATCTGCTCACTCGTGGCTCCTGATAACATCCAGGTGAGGGCCGCTGGGTTAAAGGATAATTCCGTTTTACGTCATCTCGACGCATTTCCCCGTATGTCAGGGTTCTTTCTGCGGTCCTTTCGAAGCCTCTTTCTAAATAAACCTTTAGAGGAAACATTTCGAAAAGCTCCTCCCTGAAATCGATCAATGGACAATAAAAACAAAGCAATAAAGCTGATCACGAGTGCAGGTACTGAAACATGTACTTACCAACATCCTTGATCAGTTTATGTTACCTTGTTCTTCTACTCCACTGCGCTGACCAAAAGTGTACAAAAAGCTCCACCTTTACCATCTATAGTGGTAAAAGGCTACTTGGGTATTTATGCAGTAATCCACTGATATATTGCAGATTATAAAAGTATGTCTCTCAGCAGGGCCAATTTCCTAAATTATGGGCACTTATGGGTACTTTTAGGCCATCTGCTAATGTAATTTTATGCAGGACTTTAACAAGTAATGCCAGTTTTATATAGTGCTGTTTTGCTCCTTTTTCCTTAAAGGATCTGCTTGCTGTTTATCAGCGTTCGAGCAGGAAAAAGATTCTGTTGCAGCATTTATCGCATTCTTGGCACAGTTCTGAGCAGAAGTTTGTTTTATGTGTTGCCATCAATGCAAATGTAAACATTATGTGCCTCTGATAAAAAGGGAATTATAGCTAAAAATAACCAAGACGGTTCTACTTTTACAGTAACGTTAGTTTGTTCGACACTAAAGAATATTAGTGCCAAAAAGACCAAATGTGGAGTTTATTAAATTAGGGATTAAAATAGAAGGAAACACGTAAAGGGATCGAGTTCCAAAGATGTGAACAGGAGACAGCACAGTGTCGTGCCTCCGGAAAATAAAAAAAGAAGTCCTGTTTGGAGACGACTGATAGAGGATGTAGGAGTGTTACATTTACAGAACAGTCGGAGATGGACACCCAACTAGCATAAGCACAAGCCCAGTGTAAATGTTTCTATGAAGCTATCAAGTAATGTGGGGTACCACATTATATATATTTTCCCATTCACTGTAATGTGACAGAATTATCAGTCGTTTAAATACTGAGGCTATTCACGCTAAAGGACCGGTATCAGAGCTGGCCGACCAGGGCTCGATAAAAATGACTGCTTAATTAAGTGTTACACAAGGATTAAATTAATATGACAACAGCAGATCTTATAATCCCGTCAGTCTCTGTGACAAAGAGGCACGACTGGCTGAGCCGCAAAGAATTCCGGTAATCCAGACGACTGTACAACCCGGATCACAAAGAGGGGGCATAAATAAAGATGAAATTTGAGCCAGTGAAACTGCAGATCTTTGCAGATGGTATCAACTCCTTGGAGTATTTTATTTCTATACTGCATTTATCAGTTAACCATTCAAAATGTGCATTTTCTCTTCACGGGGTCTTTAATATTCACACAGCAGTATTATCATAGTGTTTCAAAGCTGTCTGGCCCGCCAGTCAGAGCCACCAGAGATTTTTAACAGCAGGGAGTCCTGGTGTGTCTGCCACTCTAACAGACTGATGTCTCATTACAAAGACACGCTGTACTGTACCAAAGGACATTACTGGGGCTAGTACGGCAATGGAGGGTCTTTTAGTAGTTGCACTGATCAAAGTCCCATACTTAAAAAGACGGCTTCACAGCGGACACAATCCAATCATGGCAGAGCGCAACACAACACATTAGTGCAAACTGAATGGATAAGGTGAAAGACAGGTGACATAATTTAACATAATTTAGAAATTTATTCAGCAAAATCACATGGAAATTATCATAACGTATGTATAGTATGTATGTTTGCTACCCATCTCCTCCTGGACAAGTGGACCAATCATGAAACTCTCTGGATATTAAGTCTTCTATGGCTATAAGTCATCATTAATGTTATTATATATATTTGTATTATTTTATTATTCTTCATTTTACATAATTAAATTGTTCAAAAAATGACATCTAACAAATCTGTAATATGATTAAATACACATAAAATATTATATCATTTATTATATATACATTTTTTTATTTTTTAACAAGTTTTATTTATACTATAAAAATAAAAATATTATAGCAGAAAAAAATAATGTAATAAAATTGTCACATTTTTTTGTGATCAAAGTGGCAAAACCTGCCTGTATGAAATACAAATATAATGAATCCATATAATCCATGAAACATTTTATGTAATTACAATAAAAAGTAAGATTTCCTTGACAGTTAGTGTTTGTTGAGCAAACATCAAAGCAGAGACCCGCGCATAGCATGAGGATTTTCTACTGTATTTATAAAAAAATAAAATCATATTTAATACTCTACACCAAGGCTATCACAGATACATTTTGTAAATATGCGCATAAATTCTTATTTATAATTGATTTTTATCTAGTTTAGAGTTTGGAGGCGCACTGTCTCTTGACATCAGGCAGCAAAACAAACCATGTCAGAGTTCAGACAACCAATTAGCATCACACTGGGATCTATTTAGATACAGTGCCAAATCCAATCAGTAATATTAAAATGGTGTTCAGATAAGGAATTATAATTTTTAAAATCATAGCAATGTAATAAAAATATCTGAGAATACATATAAGAATATATTCTGTTTTTAACAAATTGAATACAGAGGAGAATAAATGACTTGTATTTTTTTATATATATATCTATAAATGTGCAGGAATCATTGTTTTACTTTCTAATTCTGAATGATACTTTCTATTATTTTGAATTAATTATTCAGTGTGTTCTACATCTCCAGTTAAGAGCTCCACAGTAACCAGTTCTGTTAATTTCAGGTCTTTCTTGAGGTTTTTCTTAGAAAATGGAAGCTGTTTTCCTAATTCTGCTCCGACACTGGGAACACATTTTTAAAATACTGTGAGAGTGAAACCCATGCTAATTTCAGTATGCCATATGCGAACATATACAGCAGTACAAAGGTAAAGAAACACTGTATAGCAATGTTTGGCAGAAAGATTAAAACACTGTGTAGGGCAGTTACAGAGACGTACGAGAAATTTATGTCAAAAGAAGTTCCAATTACCCCAAAACCATTTCTACTTGGCTTGCATCCAAAAAACACAGTCTTGATCAAAAACAAACATGAATGAACCTCAGGTTTTAAATCCTGAAAAGCAGAACCGATCAACAAATCAGAGCTGTTTTGGGAAAACCAACCAACCAACTCAAATGAGCACTTATTACCTTGTTAGAGCCGAGGTATTCAGAAGAGCATTCCTTAATGTACAACACACCTGGGCTACAGCTGCAGAACGCCACGCTGGTGCCACCCCTGTCCGCTGAGAACAGGAAATTGAGGGTACACTTCACACAGGCTCACCAGAATTGGAAAAAGGAAAACTGGAAAAACGCTGCCTCATCTGAGGAGTCTTGATTTCTTCTGCAGCATCCAGATGGTAGGATCCGAATTTGGTGTTAACAATATGAATGCCTGAATCCATTCTGCCTTGCATCAACGATTCAACCTTCTGGTGGTGTAATGGGGTGGAGCATCATTGAAATACTACAGCCTACCTGAGTATAGTTGCTGACTACGTCCATCTCTTTATAACTACAGTGTACCCACCTTCTGATGGCTGCTTCCAGCAGGACAATGCATTTTATCACAAAGTTCAACTGATCTCAACCTAGTTTCTTGAACATAACAATGGCACCTTTGGGATGTGGAGGAAGAGGAGATTCTCATCGTGGATGTGTGATGCCATCATGTCAATATGGACCAAAATCCCTGAGAAATGTTTGCAGCACCTTGTTGAATCTGTGCCATGAAGAATTAATGGAGCTCTGAAGACAAAATAGGGTCCAAACTGGTTCTACCTAGGGTACCTAAAAAAGTGTCCAGTGAGTCTATACAAAGACAATAATCAAATATATTTGAGAGGAAAAATATGCCCAGCAATATTTTGGCTCGAGTTGGATTCAAATGGAAAATTATGACACTGTAGAATTTCATCATTTTCACTAACAACTTGGATTTCTTTCCCTAAGTCTCTTACTAAAGCCACATAGCCACTAATGAGCATCAACTTCTTTGGGCTAGATTTACTAAGTAGGGCAAAGTAATATGAGGCTGTAATCTGGGGGGGAAACACAGAGATAAGAGGGGAAGGTTCTGTGGTTGATCTAATAGCAATGTGCAAATGTATTAACACAGCCCATCTATTTCATGTCAATATGAACAATGCAGTCTGCCACCAGCAGCAAAAAACTAAGCACAGGGACACAAACGAGCAGACCCGATGAGGGTGCGAGTGATCTACCGCGAGCAGAGGCACAGCTCGGGACTTTAATCTGACAGAAATAAGTCAGTGACAGTTGGGTGAAAGGTGCCACTGAGGACATTCAAAAAGTCGTGTCAGAAGATGCACAAGGGGAAAGTTACACTCACCAAGATCCGAGTGGTAGGCTCCATTATTACTGGACTAACATCAGCAGTCTAAAGGGAAAACTGCCTGCTTTCTGTGGTCTTGACAAACAACTGGGAATTTAAATGAAGCTCGGAGACTTATGCACAGCCTCACTTACATAAAAGGTACAAGCTTATTAAAGCCCTGCTCGCCTTTGCAAAGAGTTTTGGTGCAGTGTGTTATGACTTTTAGTTGGAGGGTCCTGGTAATTGTTGATTTCCTCCAGAAAATTTACAATACTGTGCTTTCCGTTTTGTTCTGATAATACCTTCTTCTGGCATTGCAGATAAATCACCACAAGTAAAGAGAATCCCCTCCCTTCTATTACTTCTATTACAGCCTTTTCTCTCAGTGGTGTGTCCTCCTGGCAGCAGCTAAAGCAGCCATGTCAAGTTAAACAATGTCACAGATTCATAATTTTTCCTTTTGAAAGGATAACTCAAATACAATATACATATAACTGTGTTCACATCTCTCCATTGCTGAATTTTCATCGCACACATTTAATAAACAGGTTCGGTTGGAACCTACCTCCTTCTCGCCACATATATTGCTGATGATTGAGTTGGAAGCTGGACTGGCAGATGGACCAAGGACCGCCACTACCCCTTTAGACATGATCTGGCACACTGAAAGAAAACAGAGGAGGAGCACGGAGATGTAAGCAGGGGCAATGAGAGGTAACAGAGATAATTGCAGTAAAGTGAGGCGATTGGAGTTAGGTCAGGCATTTTGAAAAAGGCCTTCTTCAGCCCGATGTTAATGGATCCATACAATGACTGCCTCAACCTCTAAAACAGAGAGCAACCTGAACCAGCGTTTCTACCGCCCCGAGGGAACGGGAAACTACAAGTGTAAGGGAAATGTACACAGGGACAGATGCATTTGTCTACGCATCTGCGCTTACGAGAGAATCCGAAACTCCTTGTGCCTTTGGAGCTCTTACTTGTTAGCGATATTTACACGATCCACTCTCACACATGAAGACGGAAAGATGCAGTAAAAAAACAGGAGGAGACAATGACAGATAAACAGAGTGGGAGTCAGTGAAGAGCAGAGATGGGAAAATATGACAAGCGGCAATATCTGGAGGCTGGGAATATAAAATCTGGCATTCGATAATTTGCACATGAATGCAATAATACCCCCAAAAGTGACACACACGCACACACACACACACACACACATCCCATCTTGTTTTTCAGATTCAACATTTACAAGGATTGATTTAATGGCCGTACCTTTGGGCTTTAAAACATATCTGTAGACAGAAACGTTCCCTTTGCCGTGCACACAGGCCATATGCTTTAATCCCCCCTGCTGGAAAAGAATGTCAGTTCTTGTGTCTTTTATAATCCCTTGCTTGTATTTAACATACTGCTGTCCAGGGTGTAAGAAAGACACATGTATTGAAATTATGCACTTTTATTGTTCGAGTATGTGTGTGTGTGTGCGTGTGTGTGTGTGTGATGGTTATTTGCTGGCTGTTACTGGGGCATTGCTGAACATTAACCAGCCGCCAGTGCAAAATAGGCAAAGGGGGAACGTTTCCGGGCGTGTGCGGTGCAACCAGAGGCAGTGAATCGAATGATTAATAAGTAATCCGCTAGTCACCCATGGGGCTTGTAAGACATGAATACACTGGCATCTTGCACGACAAAAATAACACACACATGTATACAGTGCACACGTGTACACACCCGCACCTGTCTGTAATGGCTTCACTGAATTATGAAGCTGAGTGATTTGACCGCAAGCCAGAATGCTTTCGGCCCTGGTGACGCTTTCATTTGCTCTCTTTGTGCACGGTGAGCACTTTGGGTGTGCAAATTTGTTGAAAACAAACAAAAAAAACCAAGCTGTGTGAGACATAATCCCTTTAATGTGTAAGGGCCAAATCACAAGGATCGCAAACAAACGCTTGAACTAAACAGTCGTATAGGTTACCCGCTCCTATGGCGTGATGCAACAAACAGAAATGTTTCCACATATAAAGTACAATGAGAAAAAAATCTAAGTGTGGTTGCAGGCACAAACACATCAAACTAGCATGCCTCAAAAACATGAAATATTAAAAAAAATGGATGGGGTTATGGAAGAAAGGTCAATGTACTGACACCTGAAAAGTCTGCCTTAAAAGAAAGAAAAGGAAAGAAAAAGAAAAATGAAGAGAAACATAGCTGGCTGGTTTATGTGGCCTGAGTATTCTTTGCTTTCAAAAAACAAAACAAAAAAAACCCCAGCAAGTTGCCACAACAAGCTATAAGTGAAAGCATAGGAGCAGACAAGGGCTATAAGAGTGGAGACCTGGACATCAGGTGGCTGCGGATTATTCCCATAATGGGTAGGCCTTTAAATACGGTATCCATTATCTTATTAATGGATTAAATGTGCAAGAGGAGAGAGCCCAAAGGACACAAATATTTAGCTGTCCAAATGTTTCTAGTCTGTGTTTAGTCTGTATGTGTGTGTGTGTGTGTGTGTGTGTGTGTAGGTGTGAAAGGGTGTAAAACATCTTACCCCCTTCACCACAGTTTATTTCTTTCCACCTGAACTTCAATCTCAGTGTCAAAGGATCCATTACTGTACTGTCAGAACTACATGTGAAGGATCTTTCTGGGTCTTTTCTTTTCTTTTTTTTTTTTTTTGTTTAGGGGTCCTTT
>VOQJ01042645.1:0-10768 GCA_015052665.1 Apistogramma diplotaenia | reverse complement strand
CTGTGGCCCCATCGGAAAAATAATCCTCCCTCCTCCTCCTCCCTCCTGCTTTATTTGATCACAAGAAGTCAAACTCAGCAGAGCCTCTTTCTGATGACAACCTGACTCATTGGATGACACCGGGGACCTCTGCTATGAAGATTTTCATCTTTGCAGGCCTCAAGGCCAGTCAGGCTACTCTTCTCTTTTTTTTTTTTCTTCTACTTGAAAGAACGTGCCACAGTGTTCTTTTTCTCGGGGTGAAGGTGAAAGAATTGGACTCACCTTATCCGGAAGGAGAGAAACTGTTGAATAATATAAATACATCCAGTGAAATGACAGCCTTATAAACTGGGTGACCATAAACACAAGCGTCCTTTTCTCCTTGATCGCACGAATTTGCGCAATAATATGCATCTCCTGAAATAATGTTTCTTTGCAGGATTTTCCATACCTGCACATGTTACATTTCAATGATGAGTCAGGAGGTCATAAGGTCATCTCAAGGCCGTTATCATCATTTAATATTGATTTTCACTGATCGATACAACGCTGTGGAAGCCTGTAATGATTTGAACGTTGGACAGACACATTACAATTTCTTGTCATAGAAATACTGCCAGTTTCAGTTGGCGGTTTTTCAGTAAATAATTTAGCAATGTACAGCTTTATGCACAATATATACAGTTATTGTGCCAAAGTCTTGAGCCAGCCCTCATTTTTTTTTTGTTTTTTGCTTCCAAGGAGCCAGACAAATGTTTTCAAAGAGCTCCGAGGAAGAGTTCTTCTTTCTGAAGGTCTTTCAGAGATTTTTTTCTTGAACATTTACTTCTTTTTCACTCATTTTCAGTCCAGCCCTCCTACCTGCCCATTTTCAGGGGAACTAATTTTATCACACATGAACAATATCTGAAGGTCATGTCATTAAGAAATCAGAAAAATACTCCAGTAGTGACGAGTGAATTTCTATAGTCATCTGCAAAACACAGTGCAGGCCACATTTCAGGCAGTGCTGTTGGAGATCTTGTCAAATTGATGGCGCCGCGAATGCAGAGAAGTACCATCACACTTTGATCCACCATTCACTCCGATCTGGAAAGCATCTGATTGGCAACAGCTTCATTTTTCAGCGTGACGATGATTCCAAACACACTGCCAATGCAGTTAAAGTATACCTGCATACAAAAAAAAAACCACACAGTAGAACTACCAGTCATGGATTGGCCTCCCCAGAGCCCAGAACTCAATGTTATTGAAGCAGTGTGGGCTCCTTTTGACAGAGAGCAGAACAAAAGGCAGCCAACATCCAAAGAAGAGCTCTGAATGCCCTTAAAGAAGGCTGGAGAACTATTCCCGAAGACTACTTGAAGAAAGAGAGTTCAGGCTGTGTTGAAGAATAAAGGTTTTGATACTCTGTTCCTGCCCTATATGCTGGGTTCCTATGTATGTGCGCATGTTTCTATAAATCACTGCACTTATTTCCCATTTTCCAAGCAACACATTAGGAAATAAGGGAAGGCTCAAGAGTTTGCACATTACTGTATATATGAAAGAATAGCTGTTTATGATAGAATCTTGCCATATGTGGTGTTTATGCAGCAAGCGGTCCAAGGAGTATCTACTGAGCAGCCAGAAGGGAACGAATTGATGGTGGGGATTGGACTTTTCTTTGCAGGTAGCGCTCACTCTGTGATATTTTCATCTAACTGCGGCCGCTGATCCGTCCCTAATCCAATTCCTGGCTCTAATTACATACTCACATTTTCACACACAAAACATCTGCACAATATGCACAAAATCCAGCTTGTACACAGCTACACACACAGCTTTAGACATGCACGCGGGAGCACACGCACGTGCACAAACACACTAGAAGGAAGCACGCAGAGAGAGGGTTTGTCTTAGCCCAGGCGGAGAAAGTAAAACAGTTTGTTGTGGCTGCGGTAAGTAAAGAGCTGTTTCCACGTATTAGGCAGGCGCCACTGAAGCGCTTGTGTTTGTGAAAGCAGGAATGTGTCATATTGAAAATCAATGCCTGCACTTTTTGAACACACATGCTGCGCTGTATCGATTCTGGGTGTTTTCATTAAAAATTAAAAAATCAAACCAATAAACGCTGAGGTGTGACGCAACAAGTCAGCAGACACTGATGTCGTGGCTGAGCGCCGATGCCGCTGATAACAAATAGGTACTCTAGCTTGTGTTAATGGAGCCACTCCCAGCAGTGCATTTGCCTCATCTTGGTTACAAATGAGTGGGAATCCCACGGCAGTCTGACCCGTTTACATTAAAAAGCTGATTGGATTACAGCGGCCGTTGGACGTGCAAAAGTAAAAGTTCAGGCTTTTTCTGCCCATCTCCATTTTTGTAACCCGGGGGCTCGATGGCCGACGCAGAGGCGCCAGGGTGGGATTGAGCAGTCTTTATCGCCATTTAAATCAGTACCAGAGCTTACAAACTCCCAGATTATACAAGAAGGGATGCTGCAACAGCTTGAAAAGATGAGACTGTCTGAAAAATCTCCGTGAATTCTTTGATTCCTGTTTTTCCTGAGTGGTGGCACCTGCTGCTCAGAACTAGACTGCTGTGTCTAAGTGTGCCAGCATGCACGGTGATGGTGCTGCAGTGACGTCACAGTTGAATATCAGCTCTATGCAACCAAGCAATCTGCAGGTATTATAATCTGTTACGAGAATGCCTTCTGCGCTCTAGTGTGCCACTTTTTTTTTGACAAATTTATGTTGCATAGTTCCAGAAAGAGCAAGAGAAAGCTGTATGTAAAGATAACAGTGGACGGGAGATCCTTTTCTTCTTCTTTTTCTCTCACGGAACACACATTTTGACCAACAGACTCACACCTGCACGAACAAAGACACCTGACAACCAACCTCTTTCCTTTTGTTACTTACTTGTTTCCCCCATCTCATATTCGCTGTCTCTCAACAGTTCAAAGATGTCCACCTCCAGCTTGCCAGTGGTGGAGCGGTTACTGTTCCTGTTGATGCTATCTTTGGCCAGCGTGATAGCCAAACGCTCTCCTCTGCTGCACTCCATGGGGTCATCGAGGATGGCAGCTGGAGTGAAAAAGGAAGATAAAAGGGCATTGTGTTGTGAGGCTGACAGAGAGAAACAAAACACATTTACTGTAATATTTTCCAAATGAAGGACAGTGAAGGCGGCCTCAGAGTTTAGGAAATTAAAGATACTTTTTTTTACTTTTACAAAAAAGTCTATTCTACAGAAAGCAGCTCCCAAGGAGCATGGCTTTATCAGGACTTCGTGTGAACACCTTCCTGTATTAATCTTGAGTACCTACAGTGGCACATTATTATCTTTGATAAATCCATACACTTTCGCAAGGAGCTTTTAGAGCGGGGGATATTTAACATTTCTAAAATGTGAAGTGCTGCGTAATGTAAATAATGGATCTGTATGATAAAACCTTGAAATCTTAAAAGCCTGGAAATCTTTCACCTATTCAAAGTTATTTTCGAGAACACTACAAACCCTAAAAGTCAGAACATCCTCTTTTGTGCAGCACGAGAATTAAGAACATGTGCTCTTTAGCTTTCATTTAAAAAAAAGCCATAAAACTCCAGTCACTGCAGCAGCTTTCCAAAGATGCTACGCGCGCCGTGTAGGTCTACGAAATGAAATCAGTTTGTCACAAGAACATTAAAAAATACCAAGACAGCATGTTATTCTCCAAAACGATTTATGTGCATTCTCTATGCAATATTTGTTGCAGCGCAGGAGCATTATGATCAGAAGAACTGATTCCTATCTTGTACATGGCTTAGCTAAGCCAATTATAAAGGGATTGGATATACATGATGCTTTCTTCTTATTTTTATGCAGAAAAAATAATAATGGAATGCCACCACAATAAGGCTGCAGATGGTTATTAAAAAAAAAGCAATCCACAACGCATCATAACTATGGAGTGGTTTATTCTGTATGCACGCTCAGATTTTTTTTTGCTGGAATAACATTATGAACTTACTCCGTGACCTTTGACAGCACAGGTGTCAAACTGTCATGATGAGCAATTATGCAGGCAGAGCAAACATCATCTGTCTGCTGTGGAAGAAAAAGAATGGCACACGCCTCTCCCCTTCTGGCTCATAGTTGTGATTATCAGTCCAACCATGAATTCGATTTTTACATGAATTTGTGTGGCTTGACCCACCGACTCGATCCTGCATCAATTCTCATTAGAACCGCAAGAAGTCAGTAATATATCAACAGTCACTCAAGTGCCTATTCATTACAAAACTGCAGCAATTTTAACAATTTGTATCGACAACTTAATCAACGTTTGACTCGATTACATCAGCAGGCTGCAAGAACAAATATTAAAACGAGACGCGAGGCACCTCCGAAAGTCTGCAGTCAGGAGAAGTAAAAGATAATAAAGTGAGCAGCAGATGTTCTGAAAGCAGGCTTCGTAATTACTGTAATTACACTGGGCAAGAACAAAGGTTCTTAAGTTAAATCGATTACATCTGCAGCTAAAGCACAAGCAGGAGATAAAAGTAACCAACCCGGAAAAGTGTGATATTAATAAGGCACAAAAAAAAATACAGTTAAGTACAACATGGCTGAAAGGTAAATGTACTATATATCACGTGTTCTAACGCTCAAGTCTTAATGTATCAGAATGAAATGTTCAGATGTGCATGCAGAGCTGGAACGTGTTTGCACATGACCTTTTCCCTACTGATCACACAGCTGAATAAACATTAGCTAACTCTCACTCACAAAGATGAGACATACCCACTCATCTGATACCATCACAGTGCCAAGTCACAGCAAGTCAATATCTACAGCTCACTGAATGCTTTGCGAACAAGCGGTGAGTAGCTGTGGAAGGTCACCCGAGGTCGCGCTCACCTCTGGCTGTTAAAGCTGTGGACAGAGGACACATTTGTTTCTTCATGCACCTAATAGGCTACATTCTTGATATTATAACTGGTGTGCTTTTTTTGGACAGTTTAATAAGATCAAGAGTAAGATGCTTTGAAGGACAGTGTAGTGGCGCACCACTGGGGTCAAATCACCCAGCCCACCGGGGCCGTTCCGTGTGGAGTTTACACGTTTCCGTGCTCGCGTGGGTTCTCGCCACCTCCAAAGGTATGAATGATTACTGATTACAGGTGTGAATATGAGCAGTGTGACTGGTTGTCTGTCTTTCTGTGTGAGCCCTGTAAACTGTCCAGGATGTATCCCAACTTTTGCTGGGAAAGGCTCCAACCCTGAATCGGATAAGTGGAGGAAAATGGATGGAAGTATAGCAAACTTTTCCTTGTTTTATTGTGCAGGAAAAAAAGTATTTTACTCTCTTCAAAACATCTTCTATGAGCTCTCTCCTCTCTGCCCTAACACCCCCCCCCCTCCCTCGCAATCACACAAGCACAGTCTTCAAACAGCTAACAATTTATCAGTGCTGACTTTTATCTTCACATTGGATTCAGCACTTGCTCTTCCAGATGAACGTCTTCTGCTTGAACCAGCAACATGTCTTGCTTCCTGTGCGGACTTCTTTATACCACTCACTTGAAACTGGCTTGAAAGACTGTCACGAGCATTTCTAAAGCTTGAAAACAGCCAGAGGAGGCTAGTTTCCTCTCAAGTGGTTTGAATTACAGTAAGCAGAAAGGAATTATGTGATAACAAAAACAACACGAATCATAATGGAGCACATTACACTCATTATTAATGCTGAGGAATGTAAAAAAACAAACAAAACTAAACTAAAAACCTGTCCCACGATCAAACATTTAGAAGCAGTGCATTTCCCCAGGTTGATACCCAGATGTGTGTATGAAGCCAGATTGTTTATTTCTTTGGTCTTTTCATTAGTGGGTACTTTTCTCGTTTAAGAAAAAAAAAATCCAATATCACCTCCTTAAAGCTACAAGAAAACACATTAGAAATGTCAATAAAATATTAGTATTTAAGGTAAATGCTTTAATTCACAATGAAAGCCACCCGAAGAAGTAAGTAAAATCAGTAATTCTGGCAGGTTCTGGTCCTGCAGGAATTGACATTTTACAGTGGTCAATACGTGACAGCTGGCAAACAAGCAGGCCGGTTCTCACGCAGGGAATACATGAGCTGAAGTTTGATCCTTTGAAACCAATCGATGAGTTGCCAGAAGGTATGATGAGGCATGGCGGCATCTGGACTGTGAAAGAGAGGTTCATGGAAAAGCAGGCATGAAATAAAAATTCCTCTGCGATGACTGCACATACATCAGCAGCGGAATATGATACAGTGAGGGTTTTTTTGGTTTTTTTTACACCTCTCACATGTCATCCTTTAATTAACATGTCGTGCTGATTTTAATTGTTACACTGTCAACATCAGCAGTGAAACTGATTTGTTTAAACTATATGATCTGTGCAAATATTGTGAGTCACACAAAGTAAAGGACAGAGTGCATGAAGCACTGTAATATTGCAAAAATATTTTTGTCACAAAAAAAGGTTTAAGGTTTTCCCTGCATATATCTAAAAAAAAAAATCGGCAAGTGTGAGACAACCACCACCTTTAGAGTATATATTTCCTTTCAGGACTATTTATAGAGCCATATATAATGTCAGGAAAGTTTCTGTCCTGCATTTAGAGCCTGGACTTACCTATCCTGTAAATATGATTCAAACCAAAGTGGAAATGTTTACAAGCTCAAATGTTTACTTGCCGCAGTTTCCCATCTTTGAAACAACATTTTTTAAATGATGCAATTATACAGAAGCTCAATGCGTTCCTGGAAAGTGGCAGTCAAGGGTAAAAAATTCATTATCTTATTGAAAGATCGGCTGGCTCCCCTATTAACTCAATGGGTGCATCTCCCTTTCTGTCATGCCAAGTGCTAAATACAGATCAAATAAACTAGGGCCTCTCCTTCTATATGAGGTAATTAATGGTAAAGTACTCGCCAACTTTGATTGGAAGAGAATCTATAATCTGAAAGGAGGCATGGGGGTTGCAGGGGTGGGAGGTGGGTGTCAGTGTGACTCGGCCTTTGATCGAATAACGGTTTTAAAAGAGTCCAGATACTCTATAGTGATCTAACATGACTTTTATTCAAATAGAAACAAGGACAAGAACAACATAATCCATATTCATATTGGTCACCACTGCACATATGTGTTCTCAGTAGGTATTGTTATGTAGGACAGATACCCTCTGCTTAATGACATGGTACCCCTTCAGGGTAAAGAGTTAAATGCCATGTGTGCAGCATTTCATAGAATCAAACTGTTTCGGTAATGACAAAGTCATTTTTATAGGCTCAGCAGGCCGCAAAACTGATGGCGCTACACCTCAGAGACTACAAAGTGCCATCATACGAACAAAAATGTTTGACCTATTTACATTCAGGCACTTTCAGGCTTTCTCTGTTAATATACATGACATTATATGCTTTTTCTCCAGATTCCATCAAATGCCATCTCCTTGGGTTATTCGGGGAAACAAGTGGCTCTCTAAATCATTGTTCACATGGCTGCTGTTCGTGATCTCTCTATGCTCTCCTCTGTTTCCCTCATCACCAAACTGGTTGTGGCAGATGGGCGCTCCTCTCTGAGCCTGCTCCTTTAGGAGGTCTCTAGCTGATATAATGAAGTTCTTCACTGTTATCAAGTGTTTGCTCATAGGAGCTCGTAGGACTGCTGGAGCCGCTTTGCTAATATTGAAGGGTGTTTTTTTTTTTTTTTTGAGACAACCGTTGTTGTAAACTGGTCCAATATAGATTAATATTAAATGTTAAAGAGTTCAATCAGTATTATTCAAGTTATTTTGTTAAGGGAGAGCAGAGACGGCCGGAGAGAACAGGTGAACGGGACTAACAAATGAATGGAAACACAAGGAAATCTCTCAGAAAGGATAAGAAACTCAAACTGCAGAACGACAATAAACTGAGAGTTAAACAGAGGCATAAATAGAAACTGAAAGTCCAGAACACAGAACACTGGGTCAAATACTCAGGATCCCAACATATTCATTGCTCTCTATATAATGGAAGTAACCTCTCCATCAAAGACCTTGTTAGGTGTTTGCTTGTTTTACTATGTTCGCTTGGCTGATTCACCTTATCCCACCCCTATATATTTTCAAGGTGGTTCCCATTTGTTTGTTTTTTTTCCTCTAGAAAACACAACAACACACACAAAGAGGGCTATGCATTAATGCCAGTTTGTATAGGGCTTTATGACTGCATTGACTAAGGAGCCAGTTTGGCCAGGTGGTACCCTTGGATGCTTTTCAGAAACACACCACAATAAAGCAGCCTCATAAGCCATTCAAATTCTTCTGTGGGACATTGTCTCTAGCACTCTCCAGTTTTTAGCACCATTCTTTTCTTGTTGCTTTTTCTCTAATATACCAGTTTTGACTCACTGGTTTGTGTATGACTTACCTACTGTATGTACAGTATTGCAGACTCCTGTGCCTCATTAAAACCGAAACCGCGCTACTCAACCAAAGAGTGCAATTCAAATAAAGAGCTCAATTTATAAGTACAGAAAAATAAAAGGAAGGTCACGGATCTCCCAATTGGAAAATATAAAGGACTGCCCTCTCTCAGCACCTCCATTCAGCTCCTTTTCAATCTAATGGGCTTTACACAGTTTGCCATCTATTTACAGTGAGAGGCCAGAAGGACTGAGGAGAGGGTTTTAAAAAATGCCTTTATTTTTATTTTTCAGTCGTGACTGTCAAGGTCAGATCATGTCATGTCAATAGATCATACTTCATGCCATCAAAGACATTCATACGCACACATCTTCCAGCACAAATCACTCAGTTTAAAAGCATTTTCCATTAATTTCAAAGCCATCATTACAGCAGCCTCAGTCCTTCTGCAATTTTCTTTTTTCTAATACCTAATATTTAACAAATTTGGTATTTTCAACATTATAAAAACCTAATTTCCTGCTAATGTGATGGCTGATTTGACATTAATTAGCACAAAAACTAGACAGCTATCACAGTCTTTTTCAGTGTCATATACTCCCTGTGTATGTGTGAGTGTGTGCATTTGAGTGCATGTACCTGTGTGTGCCTAAACACTCGTGCACTTGTGTATGTCAGCAGATGAAAATAGTGTGCATTATGCTTGTCTAATAGGGGCTTTATTCACTTGGAGCAGCATGACTGTGAACTACACCAAAGCCAATCTGTTTGCTTGTCTGACTGCATGGCAAATGGAATTGCTGGTTCCACACTTTAATCAATCTCATCCGCAAGCCCTGTGGTGCGAACTGCCGAAGGAAGCGGAGGTGCTATCTTACATAATTAGAAAACCTTGCTCACGGAAGACCTGGTGACAAGAAACTGATTTCCTGGTGTCACATAATGTAATTATAAAGTATACACTCCAATCATAATGTGTGCAAGTGGACTGATGTGTTAAGTCTCATTAATCTGAGGCTGAATGCTGAGGATGACTCTACTGGCCTGCAAGAAGTTTGACAGTGTGGCTTAATGCATTTAGACAGCAGTTTATGTAGTTTCTGTTGTAACTAGTGGTCAAGTAGAGAGAAATAGCTGTGAATGGCAATATCAGTGGGTTGCAGTCAATAATTATAATATATGGATGATTTTAATACAATCTTTGATATGAGAACCATGAGTGTAACAGATTGCCACAGTCACCTGTAGTTCAAATGGAAAACTACTAATTTAAGCCATAGTGTAATTGTGAAGAGTGTGAAGCAAACTGGAAATAGAGAATGTTCACCTTCAAAGTAAAAGTGTTGGATTCACTAGTAAGGTGTACTTTTTATTTATTTGAAAATTAAAATTCTCCTTTTTCAAGTTTCACTTCCACTCAGTGGTTAATTAAAGCATCTGCAAACAAAGTTACTTCTTCCATACTCACAAAGGGCACCTTTGGCAATATACTAGCGACCAAAACGATTGTAAGGACCAATGGGACTGATTAAAGTGTGGAACAGCTAACAGCCTCCAGCAACCACTTACCAGCCGGTTGGGGAATACACTTTTTTCCTTAGCAACTGGAGGTTGTCAGGGGGTTGCTCGACGGGTTCGAGGACTGCGAGACTTAAATACTGTAGGTAATAAGGATATGACTTCCTAACCAACCAGCGCCAGACTGTGAGACTTGGCCCCCATCTCTCCTCCACCCGCACACTGAGCACTGGCTCCCCACAGGGCTGCGTGCTGTGTGCTCCTGTACTGCCTCCACACCCATGACTGCAGTCTGGCCCACAATAACAACCTCATCGTCAAATTTGCTGATGACACCACAGTGGAAAAAGGGAGATGAGGCAGCCTGCAGAGAGGAGGTCTTGAAGTTGACAGCCTGGTGAGATCATCATCGACTTCAGGAAGCACAGGACTGACCTGGCCCCCCTCTACAGTACATAAACAGTGAGTGTGTGGAGAGGGTCCACACCTTCATGTTTCTTGGTGTCCTCATCTCTGCTGATCTTCCTCGGTCAGATAACGTCACAGCTATTATCAAGAAGGCTCAGCAGCGACTTCACTTCCTGAGAACAACTTAGACTCAAACCTGCTGCTGACCTTCTACCGCTAATCCAATGAGAGCCTGCTGATGTACTGTATCACAGTATGGTACAGCAGCTGCATTCAGACACACAGAGAGAGGCTTCAGAGGGTAGTTAAGACAGCACAAAGGATTGTTGGCTGCCCTCTCCCCTCCCTGATGGACATCTACACCTCACACTGCCTCAGCAGAGCCAAGAACATTATCAAGGACAGCTCACACCCTGGCTTTGACCTGCTGCCCTCTGGTAGATGC
>VOQJ01042642.1:0-18308 GCA_015052665.1 Apistogramma diplotaenia | reverse complement strand
CACACATGTGAAATTGAGAGTAACAGTGTTACACATCTCATGTTAGTGTTCTGAGGTTAAGTACAATATAAAAAAAATATATATATATATATATATATATATAGGCCCCTTTTAACCTTTTAATATGAAGTCACACATGCAATAATGAATTTTGGAAAAGTAAAATGTACAGTATTTATCAACTGTTACAAAAGTCCAGTATTTAACGGTTTTAAGTGTTGGGGGGGTGTTAACCTGAATATGCAATCATTAATTTATATTTTATTATGCCTTTCTGTATGTGTTTTTGCCTTGAAGCGGATAGTTTGTATCGCGTGCCATCGAGCTAATGTAAACGTCTGTTAGCGTTTTGTCTTTTAGATGATGTGTCTGTCTGTCATGTCTGTTTCTGCTCTGTGCCTAACTTCCTGCTCAGCTGAGACTAAGGGCTTCTGTAGCATCGCATTTTTGTTAGCTATACATTGTCCCAAAACAGCAGCAGGATCGAATAAAATACTGACACTGGGAGACAGAGGAATAAAAGAAGTTCATAAACTCGGATAGACGTGTGTTGTATTCACGGCTTTACTGTCACATCACGGCTGCATGTCTCTGCAGGCGTCACACAATACTTGTCTTTGTTCTGAAGGTATGCCTCTTGCTTCCACGTGAGAAGCTGTTAGTCTTCATTGTTGGCTGCTTTTTCTGTCCTCGTGTCCGATTTGGGAACCTGGGCCTTTTCCAGTATCTCTAGTTCTTGTATTTTCTGTTATTAGAGCCACGACACAACATACATTTAAGTGCATTTGATCTTAGCTCTGTTTAAATTCCTGCTGATCTCTTAAGCATTGAATTATATTTCTAATATAATACTAAATGTACACAACGACAGCTCAAAGTATTACAGTATGCATAGACCACAGACCTGGGATATCTCAGTGTTGATAATGTCGATATAGTCTTTCTCCTGACCCAGAGAGGCCATGTCTTCCAGAAACTGTTGTCTTTCCTTTATTTCATTCAGAACTGTGGGAAAACAACACACAGTCCACGGCTCATCGTGAGTAAATGAACGCTTTCATCAGTAGTGTGATGTAGTTGTAGAAAGACAGTAGTTCCTACAAATCTGCACAGAGCACTGCAGTGTGAGTGCTATGAAATTGCCAAAGCAACTCACAATAAAACTATTTAGATTGATAAGAAGCAAAACAGGTCAGGAAAAGTAAATCACTTGTGGTTGAACTGTCCCTTTAAAACTGATGTGCAGGTGTAACTTCTGCACCTCATCTGCACCTGTGCAGCAGCCTCACCTTCCTGATAGCGATCCATCTTTGGTGCTTCTGAGCTATGATGTGGAGGTTTGTCAGAAGATTCTGCTCCGGGTTGCTCTGTCTCTAGTGCAAAGATATTCTGAAGCTTCTGCTTCTCTTTCTCCAGGTCTCCTTGGGTGACAAAGAAATATATAAGCAAAATGGAGCCTGGATACTTCTCAGGATGCAGAAAATGGATAAAAAGAGCTGCGAATGTTATGTGACAGACAGAGACATAAATTGAAATTCATGTCAGTTTCAAGAACGTACGTGTTGGACCAGGACAGAACTGTTCTCTTGCATAGCTGTTCCCAGACCGGCACGCCTCAGCAGTGCGCTTCTGAGTGTGGACCGGCCCGCCTTTCCAGACAGGTTTCCCGGGAGGAGAAGGCTGTGCCGGATCAGAGGCCCGGGGTAAAGCTACTTCATCTGAGGGAGAAAAGTTTACAGGAGCAGAAGTTTTTGAAGTAATGCTTAAAATACAAGAGTAAAAATATTTTTACTCTTGGACTCCATCAGACCAGCTTTGCATGATGCACAGTTCAAAATACCACGTATCTATTTTACATTGGGCATTGGTGCATCTACTGTTTAAAATAAACTGCTTAGCTTGTCTCCCTTTAAAGGCCACTTTCTCCTGGTTGGATGCTCCTGATCTACTTTCCTATAATTATCGATGTACCTTATGAATAAAGCTGAATATACAAGCTGTGAAGGGAGCCTGGGCAGAGCCTTATCTCATGGGTTGAGGAGCTTGATCATTTGGAAGGGGCTACAGAGTAGAGACACCTTCTCCACCCTGGAAGGAGTCAGGTGAGGCAGTTTGACCAGAGGTGACCAGATTAGGGTTATAAACCAGTCTGAAGCCTGAGCTTTCTGCTCACATGGATTCCTCTGAAACTTAAACCATGTTTAATATAACTATCCACAATAGTAATGTGTGGCAAAATTATGATGATATCATCTGTATTTTTAGCAAACTGTAATATTGTTATCACATTCTAACATCTTTACTTCTGCTACAGCTATATTTTAATAAAATACTGTCTCAAGCCTTTGACAGACTTACTCTTTGTGCATCTGTTGATGTGTTTTCTCTTGAGATTGGTGACCCTTGATTCTTGTTTAATCACTGAGCACAGAAACAGAACAGTATGAAAAACATGCAGCACAGACCTCTGCAGTGATAAATGGAGACGCAAACACAACTCTACACTGGTCATATTTTCAATAACCATGGAAGGAATCATAAAGTTTGATGATTTCAAAACACAAGTTCACAAGGGTTTTATTATAGTAATCTCCGATTTTTGAAGCATCATCTTACGTTTCATCATGTCCTGGGTTTCCTTGCTGAACTGCGCGGCTCTGGGGCTGTTCCACAATCCGCCTCCAGCTGTTCTCTGTGAGGTCTCCATCTGCAAACTCAGCACACACACAGCTTACAATACGACCCCAACCTTTCACTGTCACGTAGTTTATTTTCTTAGATTACGTTTTCTTTCACGTCATTAGTATAACCGCCTTGTTTTTACGTCCAGTTTACGATGCTCTTATTATTCCTGTGACTACTGTAAACGACACTGTTGTATGAGTTAATTCAACACGAAATAAGAGGTGAGACAAATATCTTAAAATGAAGAGATTACCTCGTTTTCCTTTATGACAGGCCAGTCGTAAAAGTGGCTAAACTCAAACTCCGGAGAGGAAGACGGCAGTAAGGGGTTGTTGCTACAGCAACCGAGCAACAAAAACCGTGTACTATGTTCCTGCTATTTAAGTCGCTAAAAAAGCCTATAAAAATACAGGTTTCATAATTTAATATTATATCATTCTTCCATATATTTTAAAAGTTACTAGTTTTTATTGTTGTAAGACAGTGGTGCAGTGTCAACTATAGCCACTAGAGGGAGATTATTATTATTATTATTATTATTAATAATAATAATAATGTTGTTGTTGTCATGGCTTCCATCAATTACTGATTTTTATTTTTCATTATGTCAATTTATATAGCCAGAAGATCAGAAATGACTAGAAGTGCCATTACCGTTTTTATTTATTTATTTAAAATTATTCCGGAAATACTACTTTAACTTACAAATTGTAATAAATAAATACAATGTTTACAGCACAGAGACCACATGAAGGTCATTAAGTTATTCATTTTATATCATTAAACCTACAAAGGATATTTTAATAATTAAGAATAGTAATTCAAACTAAAATAGTAATTGTGTATATGAACAAATGCACAATTCAGTCAAATGCTTTTGCAAGTAAACTCTCATGTGTCAAATAAACAGACTGAATTTAACTTGTGTGATATCTTAGGTGTAAAGCTGATCACTGCAGCCTGCATAGTGGATGTCTTATGTGTGGTCGTCACTCAGGGGGAAAGAGAGAGTCTTTATCAGTGGCGGGCAAGTCATCGGGGGTCAGCAGTAGTCAGGGCATCATTATCTGTGGAAATGCAGCAGCCTGCATTTGCCCCGTGTCTGCAGATAAACAGCAGCCAGAATATAATCACCTTTCACACACAGGTCTTCTCAGAAGCCTCATGTCCTCACTGGGAATACAGAGACAACCTGTGTGCACGAGTGTGTTAAACTGTAAGCAGTAAAAACAGAAGGGAGTCGCTTTCTGCTGTTGATTCAAACAATTAAAATGATTGCATATCTATTATTTGTTTGTGTGTGTGTTTATATGCCAGTCCACTCACCTGTTTTTAGACAGTTACACAATCATATTAAAAGTATATATTAGAAGTAGCTTTCTAGAATTATATGTCTATTTTATTTTAATTAACATTTCTGTCACCATTAAATGTGCATAAACCTTCTCTGTACATGTGCCCACACAGCCTGTGACTCTGTGCCAAAGCATGCTTAAATAGATAACAGCCAGTAATCTGTTTACTTGTGAATGAAAAATAACGCGCTACATGCTACATGCTACATGCTACATGTCTTCAGGGTTAATTTGACAGCACTGTAAAGGCAGCTGTGTGCACATGTACTGGGTGAAGTAACTAAGATAATGTTTTCAGCATTATTTTTCACTTTTTAAGGGATTTTCACATATTTCCAGTGACTGATTATTATAATTTTATTGTTATTTATTAGTATAATTTTAAATCTACTTGTTCGGTTTCGGTGCAGCAGCCCTTTAATAAACTTTGTACAAGTTTAAACCTTTTGTAGTTTTGCTTTTTATTTCAGGGCTCAACATTTTGTGTGATTTATGGTGCTTACAAAATAAAAGTTTCCAGGGATAAACCAAAACATTTCTTTTGCATTTGTTTTCCAACCTAACAATTCAGTAATACAGTAAGCAGTCAACACTCACTGATGTAATCATCCTCATCATTTTACTTCCTGTGAAACCTTTTAAAAACAACTCAATTTTTTCTTTGGGGAAGTAAACAGCATTCAAAAGCACATTTATGTCAGTGAGCATGTCGGTGATGGTGACTCATTAAACAAATATAGCACTAAGTTTTAGGTTTTAATCTCAGCATCAGTTTGATTAGGCACAAAGGTTTTTTCAGGTTTTATTGCTCTGAATCCGACACAACAGGAAGGCAGCATGTTGAGGTCAGATAGTAGAGTTTCTTGGGGTTTATAATTGACCGGTCTTAAAGGAACCAGCTAAGTATTTCACGCTCCACCTCCTAACGGTCAAAACCTATATGAAAAAGAGAGATTTGAAGTTCGACTTGCAGCTGACAGAGATAGACAAGCGAGAGGAGGGAGAGATAGCAGGCGAGGAATGACGAAAAGGAGGCAGCTCTCTGTGGCCTGTTAGCACTGAGTGGACCATAACTGGCATGAGAGGCCTGGTGAGCTGGAGTCTGACTTTCTGTTAGCTCAAGGTGAGGTAGACATGTAAGGAAAAGACAGAAAAATCATCCAAAAGAAAACGAGAAACTTTATTGTGGTTGTTACACCTGCTGCCTTGCCAGAGTGCTTGATGGCTGTTACCCAGGCTGTGCTCCCCTCCTTCAGCTCCTTCTCTAACATCTCTCACTCCACTGACAACATGAAAGTAAGTAGCATGTTCACTTCAAATATTTGATTCCTTTATTGATCTATGGTGGCTCGCCCGGCACATTGCGTGATCATTTATTTATTGGACATATGTCTTTGCTATAATGCTGGCATAATAACACTCAAATTGGCGCAAAAGTGACTTTTTATTTGTTCTAAACAGTTCTAAAACATACAATATACATTTCCAAGATTAAGTTACATTTTAATTACAATTTATAACCTTTAAAAAATCTTGCTCTTTTCCCAGTTGAGTTCACTTGTATTGTTAACAGCAAAAAACAGCACAATATATCACAATATAAAGAAAGACTGCAGGAAGTGGACTGTTTAATACATGGATTTAATAAATATCTTTAAGGAAAGGTTTGCAGTTTTTTTTAGAATTGCTTAAATAGTGAGTTTGGTCTACACGAGCAAGCACAACTGATCTGCCTTGTGTGAGAGCCGTCACTGTTTGTCACCTTATTTGACAGAAATCTTTGCATTTTTTAGGTTGTTTTTTTATGGCAATCTGAATTAACAAACGTTATCGTTATATGCAAGTAAATGAAACACCACTTAACAAAACCAATTAAAAAAATTAATTGCTGCTGATTTTCTTTACTTACTCAATGCCTTTGCAAAGCCTGAAATTTTGCATAATCTAAAATTTGCAGTCATTAATAGTCATTATTAATTCAAAATTTGCAATAAAAATATTCAGGTGTGGAAATGTACAGAAAGATAAAAGTATGTCGAAAAAGTAAAACTAATGTAGTTTAAAAATTGAATTAAGGATTTTGTGCTTCTGTGATCTACAAATTGTAATGTACATGTAATAACAGCTGACTGTGTGAACACGGGAAAATCATATTTTTGCACATATTTTTCTTGAGGCACCTCAAACGAGTTATAGTCGTTTTAATGGTCTGATCCACTTAAAACCAGATTAGCTGTTATGTCGCTCTAAACAAGAGGTTTGACTCCCCTGGTGGACATGATAAGGGACACGTCCTATATTCATTCTATGTACAAATGCCTTTTAAAATTCACCTAAAATTATTTTGAGGCTTAACTTTGTTAAGAGTTATGCAAATCACTCTTAAGTAATCAAGTTTGTGTAATACAGACAAAATTTGGAAAGTGCTCAGAATGGTGAGGCTGGTGGATTTGATCCCCAATCGGCTATGCTGGTTAGAGTCAGTAAAATGACAAATACATGACAATGTTCGGTTTTCATAACTTCTTCACTCTCCAACAGGTGTGTAAGTCTGATGGGTCTCTCCCTTTAGACTCTCCAACAACTAAACTGTCACCAAACAGCTCTGAGCAGCTGCAGGCCTCTCAACAAATGACTGAGAAGCTCTTGGATGATGACAGCCAAGTATCTTGGGACATTGAGTTTCTGTTGTCAGAGTGGAGCAGCCCTTCCCCTGACCCCAGCGCCTCTCTCAACAACAGCAACCAACCGCTTCCACAATTTGACCCACACACGGCATACCAGGAGGCAGGCATGCTTAAGGAGCCATCAGGACAAGAGAGTATGCAGATGAACAACAGCAGCCTCATGGCTGAGCTCATGTCCCCTGCTGAAACCTCCACAGTGCAGCCAGAGCTGTACCACTGTGGTTTTAATGATGACCAAACAGGTCGGACTTTATTTCCTAATGTGCACAATGTAAATCAGATTGACTTCTCCCAAGGAGGAAGTATGGAAAGACACAGCAGAGGCTGCTTCAGTAAGGCCACATCATGGGACTTCAACCCCTACTATCACCACCAGCTGCAGCAGCAGCAGCAGCAGCAGCCTTTCATGGCGACCATCCCTGAAAACAGGTTCATCCCTCCTCAGGGTTTGACCCCTGACCCTCGACACTACAGCTACGGGCATCATTTTAACCACAATGTCAGCCTTTACTGTGACTACACTCAGAACCAGGGCCATTTGCCCCACCGTCAACAGCCCCTGCTGGTTGGGCAGCAGTTACCCCCCGGTGGGTTGGAGGGGAAACGTGGCAGGAGAGCCACGGGGAAAAAGAGACCAGCCATCCACAGCTGTCAATATCACGGCTGCAGCAAGACCTACACCAAGAGCTCACACCTCAAGGCTCACCTCCGCACCCACACAGGTAGCCAAAGAAACAACTGTAACACTTAACTAAAGGCATTGTTTAAGTGACGCATTTCTTAAGCACCATCTGCTTTATTGTTTTTCATCAGGTGAAAAGCCTTACCACTGTTCATGGGAGGGCTGCAGCTGGAAATTTGCTCGTTCAGATGAGCTGACGCGTCACTACCGCAAGCACACGGGTCAGAAACCGTACCAGTGCATGCTCTGCCAGAGGGCCTTCTCCCGCTCAGACCACCTGGCTCTGCATATGAAGAGGCACAACTGAAGATCTCATATACACACAAATTTACACCTCAGCCATTAAGACAATTAATTGTAAAAAGTAGGCAATTCTTGTCTGAATTTAGGACCTCAAACATCAGCAGGTGTAGCTGTTTTTGGTAAACTTCAAACAACAAATGAGATGAGTCTAATCCATAACCCTTCAGAATCAGATATGATTGATATCGGCTACTTGAAGAGTGACTGTTAGTGATTAGATAGATTAGAAACAGTGGTATGTAGCAGAGTACTCCACACACGATGGGCAGGAAAAGATGCAGCAGGCAGCTTGCTGAAGGCATTGTAGCACGTTTTTCTCTTTGCCACTTCTATCACACACATTTTGAATTTGAGGACCTTCACTGGTGTTTCCCTGTCCTTAAAGGGCACCGATTACTCTCATTCTCAACACCTTCTTTTTATTCTCAAACTCACAACAATACTTCTATATCCTACACTAGGCCTTGGTGCAGCCCCTTACTTCATCCACTGTCTCAATGAGGCTTTATTTTTTTTAGCCCCGCCCCCTTTAAGCCATCTTTCCCCTGACTGGATGCTCCCCATGAACAGAATTTTTGAACGGCATGGTGGGCGGGGCTCTGAAACTGAGAGTTTAAAGTCTCAAGCCTGAACTTTTGGCTGATAGGATTACTCACACATACGCTGACCTCAGCCACCTTAAACTTACTCTCATAAACCAAAGACTTAGTCTGAGCTCAACCAGGCAATGTGTCAACTCTGGAGCTCAAAATAGATCATTTTTAAGAACCAGAAGAAGACCGTATATGTGAAATAAGCCTGCCTAATGCTATAAGAGCCATTTTTACAAACACTGTACACACAGTGGACTTAAACACTAACCAAAGGCCTAAAAGTGTGTGTAACATTGGTTATCGTATGATACACAATAGTGTATCCAGAACTCAGAGCTTACTGAACAAAGCCATGGATGCTTATTAGCAACGCTTAATTATGTCACCACTGAGATGATCTGATATATTTGTCTGTTTCCATTGCAGCTAAAGTAAAATGAGATACTGATATTTGGCAGATCTTTCTTTCTTTTCATTTTTTGTGAAGGGGAAATAAATGAATCCTCATTATGAATAAACACAAACTTCATATCTTTGAATTTATCTCTGAACGTAAAATATTCTGAACTGGATTCCAGAAGTCAGGACAGCAAACCTGATGTAATGCAACAGTTAAACATCAAGCAGTCAGCACAAAAAATACTGGAGTGTCCAAAATGGTACAAAAAATGTGCCTTAAATTATGTGTAAAACAAACTAACATGGGGTTGTGGTTTTATTTTTAAAATGAGGAGATTTTAAATAATCAGCATTTTTCTGAGCTCTCTGTTATTAAAAATAAGCAACATATTTATTATTATGATCTTTTATATCAAGAGAAGATACTATATTATATGTAAAATGTTTTTATTTCAAAAAACAGCTTTTAGCATTGTTATTTTAAGAATTGTTAATATTGTCTTATTTCCGGTAATAAAGACTTTTATGCTGTATTTGTGAGTCTAGCTTGATTTTCCAAAGAGGTCGGTCTTAAAGGGACAATGATAACACTGTGATAGCCATTATTAATAAATGGTAAATACTTAAGCTTCAGATAATTTACTGATAAGTGTGTTTAGGTTCTCAGTTGCACAGTTTCAGGTCTAATTTCAAGAAATTTTAAAGAAGTCCAGCTGCTCCAGAATATACTGTTATCATACAATGAAAAGATAATAAATGTTTCAAGTCATCATCAATGTTCAGATAATGTCATGTATCATCTGAACACTGTGGTAACTGATCTGCAGTATAACTTTATAGATGGTTTTATTTAATAGGCATAAGAAGGCAGGTGTGGTGCTGTCAAAAATCACAAATTCTAAAACTGAGGCTTTGAAATCATTAAAAAATAATCGAAGCATTTAACAGAATATTAATGTCTCTTTTCAGCTGTCATTCAAGACATATTCCAATCATTATTTTTACATAACATAAAACAATGCAACAGGAATTATAACGTTACTAATTATTAATAATAGCAATTGATAATGATGACTGCTTTGTTATTTGTTACTGGTAAAATAATTGTTTGCTGCAATTTCCAAACTGTTCCTCACACTCTGAATGTAAAGAGGTCTCAAGAAAAACAATGCAGTTTCAACAGTACCTGTTGATATTAAAGATGACGAAAGGCAACTAATTTTCTTTCATTTAACAGTTGTTGCTTACGTTATTATTTTACTTGTTACAACAGGAACATTAGGAAGAGGTGTGTGGGGTTTTCAGAGAGTGTAAAAACATTTTCCAAGAACGAGCAAGCTCTAAGTGTAATATCGGTCTGCGACCACTAGGTGTCAGTGTTCTGTTGTCATATCGGTCCTCCCGGCTGCAGGCAGGTATCAGCAGGCTGCAGGCTGCTGTCTGTTGTGTTTCTAATCTGGGTAAGGGTGAGGTAAGGATGAGGATCTGCTTATGTAACTTGGTACACTGATTCATCCTGATTATGTCAGATGATGGAGTTCATCATCACATTAAGGCGCTCTCTCTATACAATGTTGTGTACTGCACAGCCTCCGGGAAGACGAACAAACACACAACCTCACTCACTTAGCAACATTTGCAACACATGCTTATGCATCCACATTCAGCATAGAATAGCATTCAATAATGAACCTGCACTCTGTAAACTAAGTTAGAAAAACCACAGCAGACCACAACAAAGAATTATTATTGTCACAGTATCTTTGGTTGCATAAAAAACAGATCCACAAACAGGATCTGTTTTGCTGACGACACCACAGTGGTCGGACTCATCTCAAAGGGAGATGAGGCAGCCTACAGAGAGGAGGTCCTGAAGCTGACAGCCTGGTGTTCAGTGGACAACCTGACACTGAACACCATGGAAACCAAAGAGCTCATCATCGACTTCAGGAAGCACAGGACTGACCCAGCCCCTCTCTAATCAACGGTGAGCGTGTGGAGAGGGTCCACACCTTCAGGCTTCTTGGTGTCCTCATCTCTGCTGATCTTTCTTTGTCAGATAACATCACAGCTGTCACACGCACACACTATATATTTTTATACATACTATTTTATTTTCTGTATCATTTTTAGAAGTTCTATTTTTATATTCTAGAAAGTGTGACTTTCTGCTACATGGCACTGAACAATAGTGGCCCTCCAATCTCATTGTACATTCTGTATAATGACAATAAAGTCATTCTATTGTATTCTATTCTACTGTGTGATACTCAAGTGATGTCATTTTTGTACAAATGTCTTTATGCAACTTTTTAAAAATTTACCAGGAAATAATATCCAAGTCCTTCAAAGGGACTGAATAAAATCTATGAAGTTGCTCTTTAATAAAATGGAATTGGTCAGTCAACATCTGACAGTTGCAATTTTTCTCCATCACTTTAGTTCAGCTTTCACAGCGGAAAAGTAATTCTCTCTACTCTCAATGTGATTTTCAAATCAGTAACACTTTCCCCCACTAACACAAGTCTTTCTCATTGGATGGATGGATGGATGGATGGATGAGCAAATCTAGGAATGCACTGTGCATATAATAGCACAGCTAATTAATGTATGTAGAATGACTTTACTGTACTAGACACTAGTTGGTGCTATGTTCTCAGCTTGTACTTTTTTGTATCATGAGTATTTGAGTGTCATTTTGCTTTTTTCCATTTAATCAATGTTTTAAAGTTTCAAATAAATCCTTCACATTTTTTTCTTGTGTCTGAACACTTTTGACTGATTTATGCAGGACTCTTTCCAAAGTCAGTAAGGTTTTGATAAACGTAAAAAACACAAATACTTGAAACACTTTAGAAAAGTTTGCATTCATTCATCACAGAGTTGAAGTGATTGAGTGCCTTTAATGTTTTGACATATGAGAAAAAGATTGTTGCAGTGTCTTTGCACAGGTGAGCCTGTGTCATTTTGAGAATGATATTCCTGCTGCACCAAAGCAATTAAAAAAACAGCATTGCTGTATATCTTTATATACTGTCAAGGATGCGTAAACTGATGGCTGTGCCACTGCTGGGCAAAATGCAGGGAGCCATGTAAGGTGTTCCACCATGTGGAGCAACTTGGCTGGGGATCAAACCACCAACCCTGTCATAAGATCAAAAACCTGGTTTTCCACGCCGGCCTCAAACAGTCCTGATAATTGTAGAGCTAATAATAATCTGTTCTTCACTGCAACTCTGCTCATACAAAAGATGTTCCACATCATCAGATAAATCACCTCACAAACATGTTAGTGATGGTCATAAGGCTCCATCTGCAGTTTATTTTAGTGCAGTGTTCAAGGGTAAGTGATTTGGGATTTAGAGGTGACATGAGGATAGAGCCTCTGGCCTTTAGCGCCCTGAATGAACAAACAAACTCTGAAACAAATCCCTTCTACTTCCATGTTCTACTTCCTCCTTTCCTGGTTACATAATGTTATACTTTTAGAGAGGGTATGTTAACCAATTGATTAGAGTGATCCGCCCTCTCTGAGCAGTAACAGCACACGATAAGTGTGCTAAACAAAGACACGGCCAAGGATTAAACGCCATGTGGTACAAACAATGTCAGCAATGTAATGTTTTTCCATGCATTTGATTTATTTAAGCTTATTCCTTCATGGGTTTTTTTTTCTAAATCCCCAATGCAAGGTCATTAATGAAAAAGACTCGTTAAATCATTTGATTTGATTGTTTTATATAAAAACACAGGACGCAGCCACACGAACCACAGAAAACAATGTGAATGCTGCAGTGGAAGGAAGGTTTGCTGAGGACAGAAGCTTAATTAAATTCTCCTCTTTCTTGTTATTTTTTCCCCCCCAACTACAGACATCATTTCAGTCACTTGTTTAATCAAATTAAATAGAGGCAAAAACAGAAAAGGAAACTTTCCAGAGAAGCAGTGTCACATCTGAGAGTAGTGGCAGTTAATAAGCATCAAAACATAACTGTGGTAACTCTTTACAATATATACAAATAATTCAATAACAGCCCATTTAGCATCTGTCTAAATTTAATTATTAACCTTTCAGCCAGTTGATGTAGACTTTGTTGCACATAAAACAATTTTTCTGAAACTTCCTTTCCCTGGAAATGTGCAGCCAGAAGGCGGTAAAATATTAAAAGCAAACACAGGGAAACAGACACTCACATGAAATATACACATGGTATATTGTAGCATTAATATTTCAGGAATGGACTTTCCTCATTAAACCCTGTTATTTCAGGGCAGTGTGAATACAACCCTCTACAACATCTGTACAATTTTTTAAGGGTTGCGCCTTTGTGGACTGGCAAGGATTTCTTAATTTTGATAAACGTCTTCCACTCAGTGTGTGCTCTCCCTCTTAACGAACTCAGTTTGATTCTTTTGAGTCGGCATGAATGTGTAGGATTTTTATTCTTTGTTTGACGTTACACAACCTCACATAATGAGAATCTTGGCCTGGTGTCCGAGAACAGGATGAGGATTAGAGTGCTGAAAGCCACTGCAGCACTGAGACTGTTGAGGACTGCGAGTCCAAATGAATCAAAGGAAAAGCTAGGAGAGAGTAGAGGGAGAAAGACGCGGGGGGGGGTTGTCTGCCTGATTTGAACTTGAGCATGCACACACAGAGTCAAACAAGGCCACAGAACGCTCTGTGCACTGGCGGTTACTTTGTGCCTTTGTTTTTCAAGGAGCTAATGAGGCTTTGCATACGTATGAATGCATACGCAACAGAGAGCCTCCACTGACATAATGAAATGCCTGTTCTCAAATTTAAATCCATGCATTTTGGACGGCGGGGGGCTCCAGAAATCTAGGAGACTCACAAACCTATAAGAAATGAAACCTTTTAGTCTCTTTGTGTTATTTACAACTCCATAATTATATATTTTGGACTATTTTAATGCAGCTTTTCATGATTCACAGTTCAAAAATAATCCTTATCTTCTATTGGGCCATGGTGCGGCTCCTTAGTTTCTGGTTTGTCTAACAATAACAAGTAGTTTTAGCTGGTCTCCAAACACATGTGCGTATGCGGACACGCACGCACGCACGCACGCACACACACACACACACACACACACACTCTAACTGTATTTATATTATTCATACTGAACCCATCGATCAATCCTCAAATGTTAACATTGAGGGCCGCATGTCAGTATCAGCAGATTCTTGAGAACAATGTTCCAGAATCAGAGACAAAGTTGAAGTTAACAACGACCCTAAACACTGCTCAAAATCCACTCTGGCCTTCATGCAGAGGAACAAGTACAACGTTCTGAAATGGCCATCTCAGTGCCCAGACCTGAATATTATTGACATTCTGTGGTGTGATTTAAAGCGAGCTGTCCGTACTTGGAAACTGTCAAACCTGATTGAACTGGAGATGTTTTGTGAAGAAGAACGGTCCAAAATACCTTCAACCAGAATCCAGACTCTCATTGGAAGCGTTTAGAGGCTCTTATTTTCTGTTGAGGTGCCTGAACGTATGCACCTGCCTAATTTTGTTTAAATAATTATTGCACACTTTCTGTAAATCCTATAAACTTCATTTCACTTCTCAAATATCACTTTGTTCGTCTGCTACATGACATATTTAACTGATATTGCTGATCTGAACAACCAATAATTTATGAAGGAAAATCGTGAAAATTATCGGGGTACTTAAATGTTTTTATACCACTGTAACTGTTGGACTTTTATGATGAGTCAGGTGGTTTTCAAAACTCAAATGAGGGCTCAAACATGTTGTTATATGCACAATATTCCAGTTGCATAATCTGTGGTGCAGAGTGGACACATCACCAGTGAAGCATGCCCGCTGGTGCTGGCTGATGTGATAACTTTAATCTTTAGTTCAACACACAGGGACACAAGAGAGTCGTGGTGGATCAGAGCAGATGCTCAGAGGTGAGTCCATGCATGCACACCTATGCCGTTTATGATTATGAATGCTTCTCTTTCTTTCATAGCCAGTTACTTTTGAGTTATAGCAAATCTGAATCAATGTTTTTTTTGAGGAATTCCTTTTGAATTTTTTCCAGGAAAATGAGAACACAAAGTGTTGAAATAGTATTGGCAAAACAGTATCATACAGCAGTATTACATCGCAGCATTATTATGTGGGCAATTTTCCTGGTTGCAGCAAGAACAGTAAAGCGTGAGGGTGAAGTGGGTGAAGTGGCTGGTGTGGCGTTATCAGTTTTCTTCATGTAGCTTCATGACACTCTGTAGCTTTCAGGAGCTTGAGTGTCGGCATTACAGCGAGTTAAAATGTCAACATCATTTTTTAATATAAGAAGAGTTTGTCAGTTATTTTGTACTTTGCAAAATAATCTCCATTGCAGTGGATATTAGGTGTCATTAGCCTAAATAAAAGGTGGCCTTTACAAAAGATTCAAATGAATCAAAATGCCAATGATCCAGGACATTAACCCCTGCATCAAAGACAGCGGTGACTCCCACATGTGTCTCAATGTCTACAACTATGATTAAAGCATGTGTTCCACCTTTTTCAAGAGATATAAAAACTGTAGGAAATACTGGCACAACATGGTGCGAAACCTGACGTGCCCACTGCCACAGAAGCTGGAGATGCTCACTGCTATGGGAGGCAACTGATGCTTAAATTTAGAAATTTTAGAAATTTCTTTCTATATCCATGGCTCTGGTGATGGCAGAGTTGTACCTCAGACCTACTGTAGATGTGTCAATACCTGCTGGGAGGACTACTGTGGATTTTGGCACACACATTCAGGTCCCCTTCTGCATGAATTATAGTAACACCGGTGACCTCTTTCATTTCATCTAGCACCGCCATTAGGTCTAACACATATCACAACACAAGGAAAGATAATATCCCTCAATGACTGTTTATCATATAACCTTATTTTTGTTGGCAGCTCATTCTGCTCCAACCTCAGCAACGCACCACCGCGTTACAACTGATCCGTTAAGGTCACAGAAACATTTCAACAGACAAACTGTTGTCGCTAAAAAAAGTAAATTAAAGTTCATGCGTCCACATTGCTCTCGAGTGGGTGGGAACACTAAATCTATTGCATAATAAGGTGACCAGGCCCTAACAAACTAAATAGCGGGCAAAAAAATATGTTTATTTGGAACAATGCGGGGTCACATTACTAATACTGAGAGAAGCTTAGCATGTAAAGGTCATGTTTTATTGGAATGCAACCATATCAACTCCCTTGCTAAGTAAATAACACCATTAAAGGAAGGCAGGTTTTAGTCTTATGCAATAGTCTTACTCTCATTTAAGTATTTCTCTGAAAATTAATAAAACTTCTGTTAACTGTTTGAGCTGCTATTTTGTCTAGTAATCATTGAGAGAATGCATCCGTGAACTGGTACATCTAAGATGCATCAAGGTTTCTTTTAAGACTCACAAATGAAGTGACAAAAACATGTAAAACATACTCTGAGAATCACTTTCCGCCTGTAACACCCAGTTATCAGCTGGATTTGCACAGCTGGTGACGGGTAGCCTGCATGTGAACCATGATGGCAGCTGTTCATTTCAGCCGATCAGTAAGTGTCTGTCTTCATGTTAATAATGAGGGAAATTGTGGGATAAAAGTGCTGTAAAGTCGTATATAAAGTGGGACAGCCAGGTGCCATATTGCGTATTAAGGCATCACTCGGTTTTTGCCTTCTTTAAGTATAAAGAAGGACAAGCACTTCTTTTCCATTTATAAAACAGCATGAGGCGTCTTAAGAAAAATAAATGCATTTCCAGCAGTACAGTATGTCTCTGTTCTTCCATATTCAAAGAAACACAAACACTGACACAGCTCCTTGGCCCGACTCCCTTACTTTGATCTGGTATAACGGGACATGGGTCATATTTTTGTCCATGAGAAGACTTTAAAACTAATAATAATTCAGACCTCTGGCTTGGATGAAAAGAACAATTTGGACACCATTTCCCATGACTTCATGTGATTTTTGCAGCACAATGCTTCTCGGTGCCAAATACAGTAAAATACTATGCCCTCCTGCGCTGCACATTTCATATTTTGCAAGGACATTTAATGGGGGAGCCTGATTGGACCCTTTGGCCAGCCAGTTCTGGCTCTGGGCCGAATGTTTGACACCCAGAGAGGATCTGCATAAATTAAATGAGAAGTGGCGCCTTGTTGAGACGAACACAGAGAAAGGAGAGGTTCAGTGTGAAGCATTCCCATGTGTGAGGAGGAAGCATCTCTGTGCAGCACAGCAGAGCTTGTGGAACAGTGTTCCTTTTTTCTGCAAAACCTCACCCCAGCTGAACTTTCAACATGGCACAGTCCTCACATGCACTCTCTCTGGGTATTATGTAACAGCCTGCTCTCCCATTTACAATAGCTTTCACTGGCACAGTCTCCATATGGGTGTCTTTACATTTCCTATTCACATGCCTACCTAATTTACAGATTAGCTCATAGATGTAGTAACTCAGTGTTTAGCTTCTCTTGTTCTTATACAATAAAGCTACAGTCTGAAGAGAGAGAAAACATACATAAACATACTGAGCTGCCTGATAATCTTATGTTGTAATAGAAAGAAAAATATAATTATATGCCTTTTTTGTGCCAATGTGTATTTTAGAGACACAAAGAAAGGCATGTACGCTGTGTTTTTGCCATGTTTCTGTGTACTTTGAGCTGCCAGCTATGGGTGCTTACTTGCAAAGAGCAAATGAGGAGAACTTAAGCAACCACAAGCTCTGCCCACACGAGCTTTTGCAAACCTTATGACATCATGTAAAAACAATCTGCTTTCCTCCACAAGCTTCAGTAAAAACAACAACAACAACAACAAAAAACATATATGTATCTATATACTTAGTTGTATCTTGCAGGTTCGGCTTGTTTTTGAGGGGCATTTAACAAAACCAAAACTATTGAGTTCAATTAAATATTTTATATAATTTAGTCCCAACAAAGACAAATGAAAAGGAAAATAACATGCAGCTCTAGTGATTTCTGAAAGCAGCACTCCCGCGTCCAACTACAAGAGTAAAATTACTGTTGAAGGACACAGTATTCAACACTTATCCACAACATTAAAGCCACAAACAGAATAACATTCATCATCTCAACATAATAACACCTCAGTACATCAGACCAACTCTCACAAGGGCTAAACTATGATGACTAGAGGAATGGTTCCCAAAGTGAGGTCTGGGAACCCCGGGGGGGCCACAGAATAACCAGAACTAAACTGTAAAAATTTTCCCATATTTACAGATCGGTACCAAAAGATGGTTGTGGGTCAGAAAGTAGAGGAGGTCATCTAGTAATCACACGGTTGGTGGTTCAATCCCTGGCTGCTCTAGTCTGCATGCCAAAGTTTTCTTGGGCAGGACACTGCCAGTTCATCACATGAGTGAGACTTCAGTTACTTGGGGAAATAGTAGAAGCAGGATGCAAAGAAAGCAATGTGGATGTAATCTGATGACAAGAGAAATATTCTGTTGGGAAGCTTTTGGTTCCAGCTGTCACGGGTCTCATGTTTTTTGCTGTTTTATGTTTTTTTTTTTTAATTTTTTGTGAGTTTATTTTAGCTTGGT
>VOQJ01042640.1:0-25887 GCA_015052665.1 Apistogramma diplotaenia | reverse complement strand
AAATATTATTACACTGCTTTAGTCCAGAGACTCCATATAAAAAATATATATATGTGTGTGTGTGTGTGTGTGTGTGTGTGTGTGTGTGTCTTCTAAAAGTGATATGCGTAGATGATCTATGTAGTTGTGAAAGACATAAAAAAAAACCGTATTTAATAAAAATGTAATTTAATAATTATTCACTGCAACTAAAACATTGCATACATATTTAAACTTAAAAATTAATTGTAAATGAAGAGGAAGGCAAACGTTTTCAAAATGCCGGTGGCTTTAGCTCACCAACTACTCAGCTATTATGCATTGACGAAATGCATCAGTTGTTTTATCACACATTTTATTGTGTTAGTTTCACTGTTTTAATGAAGATGCCCTTTAATCGTTAGCCAAGTGGACGTATGTGTATAAATGTGTGTTCCCATGCTTACAGCAAGTTTCACACTTTTTTTAACTTCAGACATGTCAGGAAATTTAATGAATCATATGAAATGACATGCATATCATTAATGTTCATTATTAAAACCTATGACTGACTGAAATGACTGAATGGTCTAAGCTTGGGTTAAAAAAAACAACAACAAAAAACTAGATGGTACACGGCACCTTTTAGCCCTGCTGACGTTTGATTATATTTGTCACTGGTGACATCTGAGGTCGTTCCCACACTCTTAAAGCACTGGCCTGAGTATTCAAATGACTGAAGTACAGTTTTTTGCCCTGCGGGGTAAAAGAAAGACATACTGGTCTGGTGACGACAGCGGAGTGAGAAGCACATGAATGTCTGTAAATTCATGCTCACTGATGTGTTTTAAATGGATCAATGAAGCAACACTGAAGCCTGACTCATTGAGACAGTGCAGCACAGCCCACACTAGATTACTGTACAACCTAATAACCAGTAACAAGACATTGGTGGGATTTAGATTCTGTACAGTCACTGTTTAACTTTATCTCTTTAATTAAACAATGCTTCAGCCATCATGAGTGACTTCACATCCAAAAGGATATTATATTCACATCTTTGAGGTTTTTTTAATCCGTCTGTTAAGAGCGAGTATTAGATAGTCCTCAGATGTTGAGGCTTTCTTTCCGAGCTCCCAAAGCCTTTGCTGTGTTTTTGAAATTATGAGAAAGAAACAAATTTTTTTGTCCCCCTTGATGCTAGAGGCCCAAATTAGAAAAATTTTTCAGTCAAGCTCTTATAGAATGACTCAATTCATACTTTACAGCTCAATCAGTCTAACTGCTTCCCCTCTAGTCAGTAGTGAAGAGTATTCTGGTAAAAGGAAAAAACAGAAATAGAAACAAAGTACATCAGAGGAGTGAAGGCCCTTTTTATTTACCGAGTAATCTGACTCAGATGTACATCCGCACAGTGGCCAATAGAGCAGACTGTAACCTGAGCTTAAACTGACCTGCTAGCAGTGATTCAGATGAGTGATGTTACTCAAAGTGGGTGTCACTGCTCATTTAAAATAAAAGGTCACATTCTGTGAAGAGGGTCTGTTTATGCGACAACACAACTAAACAGCACCTAATCATAAATGTACTTCAGTGAAGGAGAATCAACCTTACTGCACAAGTTCACGTGAAACAACCCAGTTTCAGTAATGTGTGTGCATGTGCTCAGTTTTCTCCAATCCCCGCTTGCCTGCCTCCCTCATCAGGCTCCTTTCTCTGTGTTTCTAACCCTCACTTGAGGCACTGACATGTTGGTTTCATAATAATCATAAATATAACAATTGTGATATGTTCATGTGTCATGTTGGCACCGCTAAAGCCTAGAATTTTACTCCAAGCCCAGCTAAGCCTAACAAAGCGCTGTTAGGTTGGTGTACTATGAAGTAAAAGTCATACAGGGAATCAGAGAAAGAAGAGCTGAGCATGAATCTTATACACTTACTTCCTTAGACACACCTGTTCCAATGCAGACATGGTCAAGACGAAACTGTTGTGTGGAAAAATCCTAGTAGATCAACTATGCCTAAAGTTTATAGAGAATGGGCTGGAAAAGAGAAAATATACAGCAAGCGGGCTGTTTGTTTAGTGAAAATATCTTGTTAATGCCAGAGGTCAGAGGAGAATAGCCAGTCTGCTTTTAGGAAAGCAACATTAAGCCAAATAAGCACTCAGTAAAACCGGGGTATGCAGAAGAGCATCTCTGTGCGCACATGTCGAAATTTGAAGTGGCTACAGCAGCAGGGAGATCCCACCGGGGTGCCACTCCTGCTAAGAACGGGAAACTGAGGCCACTGTTCATAGTTTGGTTTCTTGATCGTGATGATGAGGTCACTGCACTCAAACGGCCTCCACAGTCACCAGATCTCAATCCAATAGAGCACCTTTGGAATGTGTTGGAACAAGAGATTCTCATCACAGGTGTGCAGCCAATAAGTCCAGAGTCACTGCGTGATGCTGTCATGTCAGTATGGTACTAGCGAGGTGTAACTAATGAAGTGTCTGGCCAGTGTGTGTCATACCTAAATTTATGATTTTAGGCAAGAAATTCCAGTTTTTTGGTGTGATCACTTCAGGCTTTCCATTAACCTAAAACTGCTAGTTTAAAAAGAAATGTTGCAGTGCCGTGCTGTTCTTATGTACTGTAGAAATTTGTCTTTTGTAGCCAAATGTGTCACAAATTTAAAACAGCTCTCTGGATTTTGAATGTTAACATTGTGACACTACTAACATATATTACATGAATATTCATTTTGCTGTTAGTTTTATATTTACTTTCTTGCTTTTGATGATGAATGGAAAAGGCAGTAAACTCATGATATGTCACAGCTATGAATGCTTCACCTAGCAAAGTGTCATTAAACCCATTAACTGAGGAAATGCAAACAAATAGCCCACATGCTCCGCATCGCTGTCCGCCCTCAGACGCCGTGCCCTCTTCTTTGTCCTCAGCGTCTCACACTCTGATCAGTCTCTCTATCCCTGCAGTCTATTCTTATATAAGAGAAGGTGGGAGAATACCTCACTCCTCCTACCGGACTTAATGTGGTGCCAGTCAAATCCCACTCTCGGCACCTTTTAAGTAATTTTTATCAGAAGAACTGGCTAAAGAATATTACATAAGATAAGCTGATGGCAGTCTGTCGCTGTGAAACCTATCTCACTTTCAGCATTGCACAAGAGCCATGCATGTTGTAAAACACACATGCTCTCTCACACTTGGCTGTGCACACAGCCACACAAACGGTATACACCCCCACACGCAGACAAACGCAGACACGCTTTACATAATTCTATAGGTTTGTGTGCTCACTGTTTTCCTCATACCATTACTGCACACTGTTTGCTCTGCTGCTGCTGCACTGTTAGAAAAACAGAAAAATAAACATCCTCATTTTGCATGTGAGCACGCGCGCGCACACACGCTCATAAGTAACACTATACTCCCAGTTGTGTTCTTGATAGACGACAGTGACTCATCTCCTGCATCAACAGTGTGCTTATGGAGTGGGTGAGAATTGAAATGCCAGTTACTGTTCATTTAGTGTATTATTGCTATCTGCTGTATCCAAGAGACAGCAGTGTTGCTTAAAAAAATTTACACTGTCAGGTGCAAAACAGAGAGCAGCTTCCATTCTGATGAAATGATTAATATTAAACCTCCACGCCTGTCTTCACTTACCACTACCTCTGTGTTTACTCTCCTCCTGCAGTCTGGCTTCAGCGCTGTAATGCTCCTGACGTGTCTATGCAAATCTTTTGTGTGCGCCAACATACTGTTGCTTCCATCTCTCTCTGACCTATCGAGTCAGCTTTATTTCAGGCATTTATTCTTTTCACCCTTCTCTCTGTTTCTCATACATCCCATCTCTCCTGCTTTCCTCAAGGAGAAGAACTTGGACTGGTTCCCTCGTATGAGAGCCATGTCTCTGGTGAGCAGCGAGGGAGACGGCGAGCAGAATGAGATGCGGTCTCTGCAGGAGAAACTGGAGAACACTGCCAATCTGGTGGCTCAGCTCTCAGGCCAGTTGGCTGAGCTTAAAGAACAGGTAAAATGCCACTTCAGGCTGTTTTTCATGCTTTTTTGGAAAAAAGTCTTTTCTGAGCATTGTGCTTTTTGTAACTGCTTAATTGCACAAAGTGAAATGGTCCATTAATGAAAATTGTTTTTCAAAAAGAACATCTTGTTTAGCAGCTGACTGTCATGCACGGACTGCGAACTGCAAATTTCACATGATTCCTTTCACCTAAAAAAAACAACCACAAGGGAAGAGGTCACATAAAAGATGCAGCTTTAGCGGACTCCCTATGCTCTCAGTTTATTCATGTAGATGGATTCTGTTACTGAAGGCAGCACGACAGGTGACTATCACGTCAGCAGTCAACGCGACCGCCACTGAGCCTCTGGCTGTTTGGATGACTAGCACCGCTGCTGCAGTGTGACTGATCACTCTCATCACCTGCCTCCTCTGCATGTGATTCCAGTCACAGGCCTGTCCTTGTTCCTCTTCTGCCTAATGTGTGAAAACAGCTCCTACTAGGGCAGAATAACACTCCACTGAAACACTACAGTCGACCTCCACAAGCAGTAAAGTTAGCATCATCTCCCCTGCAAGCTGGGATCCCTCCTGTAACCCCCAGTAACAACTCGGCGTGTGTGCTATTAGAGTGCAGTTGAACAAAGACACCAAAGCATTATCTTTGAATCTGTTTTGCGTCAGCTGCAGGCGGACCTATTCTAATCTAGGTTTGCTGTGTTCTATTCGAACTAATAAGGAGTCATGGGGTTATCATGAATGCTACTCCACCTTTATGGTAAACAGAAAGTTTAGTTTACACCACAGGAGGTGAGTGTGTTTATGCAGTGTTAGGCGAGGCCCAACCACAGTTCTGCAGTCACAAGGGAGGCCTGCAGGACTCACGCTAGATATGAATTCAACACTGTTTCTCACTGGGAGGAAAGTTCTCCTGCAGCTCCTCCCTCATTATAACCCTTTGCTGACCTCTGCGCACTATCACAGCTGAGACTGTGCGTGTGTGTGTGTGTTGCCACTTTGTTGTGTGGGATTCAGAGTTCTGCATAGCAGTTTTTTCTTTATGAACGGGGTTTTGCACCCCATTTGTGACGTCGACATGGAAACCACTACAAATGTGAACCGTTTCTGATTCATTTGCTCTCACACGCACGTGCTCTTATACAACATCCACGGTGCAGGTCACAGTTCTGCACACCCCCACACATGACTGTGTCCTCTAATGATGTTTCCGAGGGGCATTTTAATTTCCAGTCATTACAGCAGTGTCGAACAAGGTTATTTACATACAACAGGGGAGAAGATGTCTCTTTTGTAACATCTCAGTCGAGTTAAAATTGATAGAAGAATGCTGCCGAATAACTGTGTAATTCTTGAAATGACACATTCAAGGATTTTTTCACTCTTGGAGTATGAATCTACCTGCACTGCAAGTTAAAATATCTGAATACATCCCTATTATTGTCATTATTATTATTATTATTATTATTATGATGATGTGTGCAAATATAATCAAGCATACTAAAGTTCCACTAGAACATTAATAGCAGAAATGCAGGTTTCTATGTATGCTACATGCAAATTTTAAAAACCTTTTCTGTCCTCCTCCTTAACAGATGACCGAGCAGAGGAAGAACAAACAGAGGCTCGGATTCCTGGGTCCTCAGTCCAATCATCAAATTTCATAAGGTCGTCTTGCGATAAAGCAAGAAACACAGACACACAAACTCCAGCCTTAAGAACAACAGATGTACTCAATTGTACACCTACAATTACTGATGTCAAATTGCAAGGGGCCAGCAAGTGTTGCCACTTAATTTTAGACACAGTGCCTTTTCTGTGACACCAAGTGAGGCCATGGAAACACGGCTTTATTTGGAGGCAGTGTGCCTTTTGTACCCACTTGGCCATAAGGGGCACAATCTACGGGCCCTTGTGTACAGAAAAACTGGTCTGTCAATGACTGACTAGGCACGGCACACACCTTCCAATGTAGTGATAGTGTGCCAGACAGAGGTTGAGGGAAATGTTAAGGTAAGGTTAATGGTTAAGTGCTGTCAGGTCTGTGGACAGCCATGTCTTGGCCTCTGCTCCACTGCTGTCATAGTGCTGATCAACCAGCCTCACAGAGGTCAGTGATTGGCCTGCAGGCTTCTAGGAGAAGAGGGTGCACACTAACATCAAGTATTCTCACTTTTACCTTTTAGGGTTGGTATTTATAAGAAGGTTGTTGGTTCATAACTGGAGTATTATTTTTGCATTTTGGGGGGGAAAAAAAGACTCATGCTGCCTTACTCGTTAACTTTTAAAAATGGAACATTGCAGTTGCTGAAAGTGCACTTTTTAAATAAAGGTTAAAAAAAACCTTTAATTGCGAACAGTAACAGGTTGGTTTGGGGTCTTATTTTGAATGCTTTCTGTTCTGTTTAAATACGCATTGACTGTGCCACGTCAGTTGCCTTTTACAGATTTCTACATAGTTTATGTGTGTGTGTATATATAAGTAACAGAAATGTGAATAAAATTATTTCCTGTTCAAAACGTACTTGAAAGTCTTAAATCATATATTGATGCGTCTTGCCTGAAGATGGTAAGCTCACAGATCTTTGTTACGTTGTGAACGTCCTTGTGTCTACAGAGATGTTAGCTACTATTGTAATTCACTGTATCTGCTCTAACATTCATCTCGTACTGTTTTTTAAGTGTCTTTTAGTGTAAAGCATCATCAATAGTCATTTGTGGACTGCAGCTGATTGCTAAGTCTGCACTTCTGTTTTAAAGCCAGCAGCAGACTATGGCAAACTCTGCTATTCAGTGTCCTGAGACTCATCCCGTTGAAACGCAGCGTATGGAAAAATGTGTTTTATGTGGTCAGATGTTGCAATAAAGTTCTAATAATTATTTGCGCCATTTGAATCAGCAGCTCCAGAAATGGATGAGTTCTCACCGTGACCCCGTCTACACCAACGTGCTCAAACGCAAAGATATCACATCTTTAGGAGCATATTTCAGCACATGCAGTTTGTGCAGTCATCTAGCATTAAAATAACAGTTTCATAGCTATTGCAACAAATACACTTCTACTAACTTTTCTGAACGTTTAAAGGGGACCTATTACACAGATGTCGAGCCCAGTATTTTTATTCTTGGACTCAACTAGAGTAGCTTTGCATGGTTCAAATTTCAAAATAATCTTTATTTAGCTTATACTGGCCTTGGTGCGTCCCCTCAGTTCATTCTGCTTTAGTTCCTCTCCCTTTAAGGCCGACCCCCTTTAGGCCAACTTTTCACTGACTGGCTGCACCTGTAAAGGTGCTCATCTCATTAATTGAAAATTTGGCTGTGTTATAACAGCATAATCCTTTCATTAATTACAGAATCATCCTCAGATTTTTATAAAGTATGTTAAGTCAGTGAAAGTAAAAACAATATGCATAATTATTAATTTGGTTTTTAAAGCTGTAACACCCGAGGACAGATTTGAACGTGGAAAATTTAAAAGTTGATGGCTAAGGAGCTGAAAGTGAAGCACAGACTTGATCAAAGGGAGAAAAAAAAGCCTGAATGGTGACAGTTCAGTTGTAAGACAAAAAAATATTAACAGTATCATTTGAAGCATTAATTATAACCAGGCCTGCCATCCGCTCGTGGAAATCCTCAGTAATTCGGCACTCATTACTTGTGAAGGTGGTGAATTCAAAACTGTCTGTGCTTGTGTATTTGAATTTTTGAATTTGAAATGATTTAACAAGTCCCAGAAAGCAAACTGGTGTTTTATCCCATCTTGTCATTTACCCTCTGCAGAGAAGCCCATCCTTCTTGGCTCCAGTTCAGTGTTTACGCTGGCAGGCCTGCATTTGCTCCTGCTGCCTGTGACAGCCATTAAAATTAGTTCACGCAGTGCCATAATGGTGAGCAGCTGTCACTGCGTAGACAAGAAGGGTTAAGCGCAGCTTTACTGGAATGTATTGCACTCAGAAAGGGAAGGAGAGGATAATATCATGACCATCACTGCTCTCTGGCAAAAGTCTTAATGCCATATTGTAAACACCGCTGCATCATCTTGCTACACTTGCTAATTTTATCAGCTAAAATTTCTGCTTTGTCCCTGGAGAGAAAATATTTAACTATTAATGGCTAATAGACACTACAGTCTGCTTACCTTCATCCTCTCACTCCTCTTAATGCACGTGAGAGGTGTTTTGTTTACGTTATGAACACAGCCTCAGACACATTTGGGTAATCTTCAAATCACATGCTTAGCTTTTGTGTATTCAGTAGAGCGAGTGGGAATACACCCACCCAGAAGGTCAATAAGTATAAGGCAACATCCCAGACACCTCTGTGGCTGGAAGGCATTTTGACATCAATGCACAGAATAAATTAAGCCACATTTAACTGGATATAAACAGCATGTAGAGGTACACATACATATGTAATAATCAAAAATACTGGACGTTGTTCAGTCTATTTTCGAGTTGCAGTAAAGATTGTTATTCTTCATGTCAATTCATGTATTGATCTTCTGTCTTCTGCTGTTTTCTCTAAAGACTCACAGCAGGCCACCAGAGCCAGATATACAATGTTTTTTGTTTGTGTTTTTTTTTGTTTTTTTATTGGGGGGGGGGGTGTCTCTTGCCTGGAAATATAAAGTGACCACACAGAGAGTTGTTACCTACCAAAGAGGAGGCTGGAAGGTCCCTCGTCACATATAAATAAACATGCCCTCATGATGACTGGCATGTGACTTCCTCTGTATAGCAATGAGGTTGAGCCGTTTGTAGTCACATGATGCTTTGGCATCATAACACAAAAAACAAGCACATGGAAGAATATTGTCCTCCATCACACACACACACACACACACACACACACTAATGTACAGTGTGTATATGTGTGACGTGAGCTTACACAGTAGTGAAATGAATCATTAAACAGAATGGATAAATCATTCATAAAGCAAATGACACAACTGAGTTAATGTTTCTTAAATTGTGACATGATCTTTGAGGAAACCCACAGATTCAGTGATTGCTGTGAGCAGTCCCGTGCAAATTATGATCAAAGTAAATCCCAACCGACCCCTAACAGAGACGCCTTTGTCTTTGCTGTGGTCACGTTCAGTATGATATTATTATTTGTTCATTTGCACTCCATTTTTACATTTTCATGATATGTTGGCCTTCTGTTTGAATGTGCAGTGGCCTGTGGGTGAATATATAAGTGGGTAACTTGCAGGGTGCATAAAGATGCTCCCTCTACTCTGTTTAAGTATTAATGCAAATATGGAGTCATTATTTTGAATATGACCCCTAATTTGGCCATTAATTGGCTCGGTCTCTTTATTAACTGTATACTGGACATTTTGTTAGATACACCTTGTAAGTACTGGATTGGACTTTAATCTTTAGAACTGTCTCACTTCTTCATGGCACAGATTCAACAAGGTGCTGGAAACATTCCTCAGAGATTTTGGTCCATGGTGACATGATAGCACCACACAGTCGGTGCCAACTAGTCAGCTACTTGTCCATGATTCAAATTCCCCATGGTCAACAGCAGTATTCAAGTAAGCTGTGGCATTTAAACAATACTCAGTTGGTGCTAAGGGACACAAAGTGTGCCAACAAAGTATCCCCCACACCACCAGCAGCCTTAACTGTTTATACAAGGAATAATGAATCCTTGCTCTCATGCTGTTTATGCCCTATCGGCAGAAATCGAGAGTTGTCAGACCAGGCAACATTTTTCCAGTCTTCTGTTGTTGGTGAGCCTATGTCAGTTTTAGCCGAATTGCCTGTTCTTAGCTGACAGAAGTGGTGTCTGGTGTGGTCTTCTGCTGCTGTAGCTCATCTACTTCAAGGTTTGAATCACTGTATCTTCAGAGATGCTCTTCTGCATTCTTTTGCTGCAACAAGTGTTTTGAGCTACTGCTCAAAGCAGTCTACCTGTCTCATCAACAAGGCATTTTGACCTACAAAGTTGGATAGTTTCTCTTTTTTGGACCATTCTCTGTAAACCCTAGAGAAAATCCCAGCAGTTCAACAATTCAGAACAGCCTGTCTGGCACCAACAACCAAAGTCACTTACAGTAAGTCACCTTTCTCAACCATTCTGATCGTTGGTTTGAGCTTCAGCAGGTCACTCTAAATGCAACTCAGTGCATTTAGAGTGACCGGCAAAAACAAGACATAACACACATTTGATTCCACACTAGTTTCCTGTGGGCATATATCCCATCCAGTTTACTATGGAAATTGACTCTTGCTTACATGCCCTGCTCAGCATGTACAGACAGCAGGCAAATACCGCTAGCACCTGAGGTGAGAGTAATAATGAATAATGCTGAACCTGATTTTATTCAAACAAAACCCCGCAATTTATTTTCTTAACACGACTCAAGTAAAGTGATTCTCTATAGGTCACTTCAGTCCAGCTGCTTGTCTGAGTCCCCCTTTCCTCACCCCATCTCACCCCTCCTCCCTTTGTGGCTGCAGCAGTTCCACTCCTACAGGCTGTTTGACTCATACTGGCTGCTGGCCACCTTTCACCACAGCCCAGTTCAGTCCTTACCCAGTCTCATGAAGAGTAGCCTGCTCAGGTTATCTTACTGCACCCAGAACAGTGTGGGGTTTACTTGTACCAGCTGAGAAGCATTTTGTTAGTATTTTTACTTTTTTTTTTTTAACAGAGTTTAGCAGCAAAAGGAACAAAACAAAAATTATTTATAAAAACTCTGCAAATGAGATGCACATACTGTAAAATAAACTTTAAATAAAAAGGGATTTCATGACAGTAAAACAATAAATAAATAAATCATTAATTTAAATGAAGATTAAAAGTTTGACTTACTAGTGTAACATTTGACCTTCTCACTGTGGGAAAACTGTTAAATTTTGAGGCAATTTAATTTGCTAATTGAACACAGTAATTCGATGAGCTCCCAGAGTGTTTGGTTTGCTTTCAGAGTTGTGATTATGAACTTTGTAAACAAGATGTATGTCCGAAGAGCGAAAGTAGCTATAAGTAAAAACGCTGAAAATGATTATGAAACACAATTATCTTCTTTTTACTTTACATCTTCTTTTTAAATATTAAAAATTGGCAACTGGAAGTACAAAGTTACTTATGCAAAATACAAAATTTGTGCAAAAAGCTGTTACAGAGCTGGTGCAACTACCAGCTCGAATGCATTGAGCTACTGCCATGTGATTGGCTTAGAGAAATGCTGACAGAAAACAAGCTAAGGCACACATAAAGGCAAATGTCCCAGTCTGTCAGAGGGCAGTCATACTCTGTCACCCCATGAGCTCTGCCATCATCAGGTTAAACTTTCTGCCACTGCAGCATGGAGGGAGAGCCAATCTGAAGACCTGCAAAGAAGACCTGATAGCGGTGCTTCCACATGATGAAGGCACCAACGGCGCAGACAAGTGCTTGGGACAGATTGAGGATGATCTGGATCAGGAAGTAGAGTGTGAGTGTACCGGTGATCGCCTCGCAGTCACTGACTCCCTCATAAGTGAAAGTGCGAGCTATTGGGTCGTCTTCATCGAGCCTGCAGGTGCACTCGTTTCCCTCCTGCTCACAGATGAAGCTGTTGTTCTGCGCGTAGTGGTGTGCAGCGAATGCCATGACGAGCACAGAGATGACCAGGCCAATCATACACAGGACAAAATACAGGAGCTGTAAGGGCAGAGAACCAGCATGAGACCAAACACGTTTACCTTTAAAGCTTTTAACAGAGAACAATTTCTATCTTTAATTCAGTGGGTTTTTTTTATATTCTAATCCAGCTCCTGCTTTAGTCTGTTGTCTCATGATTACCCCACAGCACCAAAACTGTAGCTTAGGAACAGACATGCTGGCTCAGTGCCTGTGGCAAATTAAGTTCAAAGAGATTACCCAGAATACTTTGACCCTCAGAGTACTGCTCCAGCTCTTAGCACGGGGGAGATATCACATATATTCCAGTGCCCTGCAGCTCCAGCCAGTTCTCACCTTTAGTGCGTGTCCTGTGTGAGTATACTTGCAGAGCGTCTAAAAATATAGTTGTAAAATATGACAGAGGCTTTGTGTTGTTTATGCAATTGCACGATTGCAATAACACTAAACCTTCATCTTAATCCATCGCTTATATAACAGGAGCCTTCATTCACTGGTGTATTTTGCTTTCAGTTACATGCTGCTTATGGAATTATGCAAGTGATGAGTGGTGCTTGATTTGAAACTGCATTTATGTTAATTTTGGAACAGCTGTGCGATCGAGAGTATGGTTGATTACAGGGGAGATGTATGTACAGCAAGTGCATCAACAAACACTCTGCTGAACAGTGTGGTCTTCACTAAACAGAGGATCTGAAAACCCAAAGCAGTTTGAACCTGAAAGTAAAGACACTGTTGTTGTTGTTGTTGCTGAGTCTATGCGGTGTCCTCTACCACTCTTGCTGACCACTTCAAAACTTATAGTCACGAGTGTCTTTATACAATTAATGAGAAATAAAGTGGTTAGATGAGTCCCCATCCAACAAAACGGCAACACTTAATATCAGAAAAGCTCCCTCTCCCTATCCTCCCTCTGTGAACCGAGGGCAACTGCAATTAATAAAGCAGCTCACTGCAAGGCCACAGACTCTTTAGAAAGAGTGAATACAGTGTAGTCGTGGATTCACTGACACTGACAAAGTAAATTAACAAATTAGTTTTGAGGGCCAGAGAAGGAGACACTGCAGATTAAATGCAGTTATTCTCATGCTCACATTATTCATATATTTTCCATGGATGCCCTGCTAGATAAGAACTGGTGGCTGACAAACTCAAACAAATGGCATAAGTACAGTGCTGTGGAAAAAGTATTTCACAGCTTTTTTTGCACATTTGTCTCACACACGTTTCAGATAGTCAAACAAACTTTAATACTAGACAAAAATAACCTCAGAAAATATAAAATGCAGTTTTAAAATGTTAAGTTATTAAGGGGGAAAAGGTTATCCTAAAGAAACTGAAGAACGACCGAGAAACAAACCAATTATCATCTATGAGTCTGAGGGAGAATGTCAGGCCATCAGTTTGTGCCCTGAAGTTTAAGCACACTTGGGTTATGCAGCAGGACAATGATCCGAAACACCAGCAAGTCCACCTCTGAATGCCACGAAAACCAAAAATGGAGTGAAGGTTTCGGAGCGGCCTAGTCAAAGTTTAGACTTAAATCTGATTGAGATGCTTTGGCATGGTCTTAAACCGTCTGTTCGTGTCCAAAAACCCTCCAAAGTTGCTGAATTAAAACAAAGAGTGGGCCAAATGTCCTCCACAGTGCTGTAAAAGACTCACTGCTAGTTATCACAAACACTTGATTGCAGTTCTTGCTGCCACGAGTGACACAACCAGTTATTTGGTTTCAGGGGCAGTCACTTTTCCATGTACAGCCAGGTAGATTTGGATAACTTTTTTCCCTTATTCAATTAAATTAGCATTTAAATACTGAATTTAATTAAAATTAGTTTGATTATCTGTAACATTCAAGTGTGACAAATATGTGTAAAATGGGGAAGTCATGAGGGGGCACATACTTTTTCACAGCACTGTTGCATAAGAATGTGTTGATAAATTTACTGGGCTAGAAGGAAGCTACACAATAGTATGTTTTTTCTTAACAGGTCTTTCTGCGAATTAGCTGCGACTCCTAAATCAAAATACTGCTGAGTTGTGCTGAAAACACTGTGTTTACGTCATATTTATATATTTGCACCTGGCATGCACAGAAGAGCCAAAAAAACATAAAGTGGAAGCCCCGTCCAAGGAAACAACGATGGGCTGATTTTAATTGCTTTGAAATTCCAGCTGCATACATCGTGCTGCTAATTAAGCCGCACAATCAAGTCACATTAATGAAAGCACTCCTCCGCTCACACGGATTCCTGCAGAGCACTTTTAAACAGGAATGCTTTTAAATGCTTTTCTCTCTGTGCTTCTGACAGTTGCAGTTCCCGGAGAACAGCTTTGTACTGCACCAGGGAGTAAAACTACGTCTCCTGCACCGGTTCATCGTTTTGACTGATTCTACAAATCTTTGGACAATTTCAGACATTTGTTCTGCATTAATAAGGAAACTTTTTTGAGTCAACAGGCTCTCTCTAAGCTCACCTTGACAATGAATTGCTTAGATGTTCTCTCATCAGGGAGGTAGGTGATACAGTACAGGACAAAGCCCAGGATGGCAACTAGACACAACTGCAACACAACAGAAAAAAGGAGTTTAGCATTATTTGGATAGACTCAGTTATCAAGACACTGAAAATAGCAACATTATACTCATGTTTTATCAAAATTTCAGCCATATATACAGCATATATGGATCTGACTTCTAAATTCGATGCTTTTACATATTCTAACGTACCTTGTATTTGTTTTCTATAAGGCACCAAATACAGATAAGAATTTTTCAAGAAAATAATTTTTGCCCAGGTTTTCAGAGGTGTTTCTTATTATTGCATGATTCAGCAGTAAGCTGCCATCTGATTACATTACTCTGTCTCCCCCCACCCTCTCTTTCTTGCACACAAACACACTCACACTCTATCTCTGTGTCTTCAGTGCAATTGGAGTCTTGTGACTAACGTGCGGCATCTTATTTAAATGTTTTTCCCAGGTTCTTAAGCACTCAGGACTCTCTGGAAAGTTCTTGATGACCTCAGTGTTTTTCACTTGGCTGAATCTCGTGAGGATCTAACTCGGGATGTTGGTGTCTAGGGATGTTTTCGAAGGCGTATGGCATCTGTGATAGGCTGGGATAGAGCCCAAACAGAAAAAAACACGTCTTTTTTTTTCTATCACTAAAATGTGACCTGAAATCTTATTTCAGACTATAATAATAAGTAAAGTTGCCTTTTTAAAATTGATAGTACACATTTCTCTGACAAAGATGATCACTGTTCTCTGCTTCAATCACTGGTTATACAACTTAAAGTGCATGTATTTCTTACACTTCAACTTAAAGTTCAGCCACTTTTTGCATGCGACTCTTAACAAACTTTATGAACTGAAACCCTGGTGTACAGTTTAACTGATCCTCCCAGGGTTTTGCTGCTTTCATTACCTTTGCGTTTATTTATTATTTTAAATTCCACATCTTGTCGTAACATAAATGAAATATGCAACTTATCTTTATTGTCTGCATCATAAAAGTTTGCTTTTGTGTGTATGTGGGAGAAGGTGGACGGCATGGATGAGGAGCAGATGTGATTGGATGACTCATCTCATCTGCCTAGATGTTTAAACTTTCTTGGACATGCAGCATGAACAACAGAAGGTGCAGGCTGATGCATGTGACTGAGAAATAATGGAAATGCAGGTGTATGCATCCAGGTGAATATGACAGATGGAGACTTTTTTTTTTTTTTTACAACATGACAATATTAGTGATTTCCCATGGCTGCAGTGCCTGTCTGGCAGAGACAGGTTGTTGAGGACCAGTGTTGACATACAGCATTGTAAAGATGTACAACACAGGTGTGTAGCTGAGGTTCATGCAGAAGTATCAGAAATAGGTTTCATGCAAACAAATGTGTGTGTGGTGGCTGATGAGCGAGCGTATGTATGGAGCTTACAATGATCCCAGCCCAGTGTGGAGTCTCCCTGGTCAAAAGTGAGGGGCTGATAGCCAACATAAGGAAGGCCACGGCCGTGACAGCCACCCCAAACAGCAGCTGGAGCAGGGCGACGAGTAGAGGGAAACGACAGACTCTGCACTTATGGCCATCGTCTGACGTTGGGCTGTCATCTCTCTTCTTCTTGCCCTCCTTCTTGTTTGACGAATCTTTATGTCCCTGTCCCATTTCTCTTTCTGCCTTCACTTTCTCTTCCTGTCTTTCTACACAACTTTTACTGTTTGCTGTGTATGAGCCCGCCTGCAGTCTCCCTCTCTTCCCTTCCCTATCCCTCCCTGCCTTCTCTCACCATAAACCCAGCTCTGGCTGCTATTTGAAATCAGAGAAGGTTCTGAACTAATATGGAAAACATTTGGACTGGATTCCTAACACGGCTCCAGTGCCACATATAGAGCAGGCAGCATACTGAGGAGGGAAGGAAGAGGAGGGAAGGGAGGCAGGAAGACATAAAGGGGGATTTCAACTTACGACAATAAGATGATTTCTCATGTAGTCACATTAAAAACAAGAAAGGGAAAGTACAGAGAGGAATCAGCAGGTATGAGTTAATGAACAGCCAGCACAGAGGAGGCGACACTTCATTAGCGAGCTGAGTGACTGTTTCATTCTTTGTCAGCAGTTACACAAGACAGCCATATATTCGCCAGCCAGAAAAAGTCACATGACTTGCAGGAATAAGTAATGTGATCACAAGGCATGTGAGGACCTTACAGTGTCTCAGATTTTAGTGTTTAGGAAATCTTTCATGTTCACAAGCAGGTGTCAGTGACAGATTAACTTTATGAGGTTAAAATATAAATATGTAGTAAGATATTTAGGAAGAAGTTGTGTGTGTCCCCCCCCCCTCCTGCTTCACACGTTTATGGTGATAAATATAGAAGAATAACGACCCTAAAAGAAACTGGGCGACTCTGAATGGGTTTAAGGAAACTGTGATCATTCTTTACATATCATCCTTTTCGGCACTTCGGACAAACAAGTCACCAAACTTTAAGCTGAGACTAATAAAGAACTGCGACGCACGTGTTTGAGCACACAGCTGGGCCGGTGCCATGGTTACTGACAACGCAGCTTTGGGGAATTGATGTGTGAGTAGGTTATCCTGTCGTACAACAACGCACAGACAGCGGCAGACTGCATGGACGCGCACGGGCGCACACATTATGTGCACTTTAAAAAGCTCTCCCCGTGTTTACACCACAATAACCTGCCTGCTATTTAGATTCGGGCACATTACGTGACCTGTTCTTGTTTCACCTCGGTGATTTGGCAAAGCCGACGGTTCTTTCCGATGTGTAAATGTGCGTTTGACAGTTTGGGGTTTCTACCTCACTCAAACAGCTCACCCCCTTTGAGAGCAGGCACGGGCTGTGAAGTTTGGCAGACCATAATTTTAGATGCAAAAACGCTGCTGCTTTTGCTTCATTATTCTGCTTTGCTCCACGCGTCTGCGTCTGTTCCTTTGCTTTTTTTTTCTCCCCCTCACGAATCACGTTTCAGCAACCGGGTCAAAATGCTCTGGACTAAATCGCTATAGAAGCAGCGTCGATAGCTGCAACATTACAGACGAGGTCTAATTACCGGACTTTGTGCTGGTGCAGCCTACACGTGAGTCGGAAGCTGTTCCCAACCGGAGGCGCGCGTGCGCTCTAACCACAGAGCCGACGGCTTTGCAAAGTGGCAGCTCAGGGAACTATAGACATCAGTCTGACGCGCAGCTCCACTGGAGGACACGCACTGTGCATTATCTCCCTCAGCCGTCCGTGTGTGGGTCGGTGGAATAACAAACATTCCCCAAAGAAGCTCGGAAGAACAAAACCAGCAGCAGAGGAGAGATGGATGAACGAATACCGCATTTACAGGACAGGCAGTTCATGGAGCACGCAGATTTCTTGGGGTGAGTATCGCTTTTGGCAAACTCTGTCAAACTATGTCTAATAAACTGCCGTGACGACCTGGTGAATAATTTGATACTTTCCCCTTTGCTTTAGGGTGGATTACCCCTCTCTCTACATGTGCAAATCTAAAAGAGGAATAAAGCGAGAGGATGGTGGGAAGGTGCGCGCGTTTTTAATTCTAATATCTATTTTTTTTAAAACACATGTTTCTTAAGAATACCACAAATATACGACGCATACTTTAACTTTTGATAAGTATATTTCTGTTTTCATAAATTAAACACATGTACTTTGCCAGCAGGATGCATACAAGTTACCACACCGGTTGATAGAGAAGAAGCGGAGAGACAGAATCAACGAATGTATAGGGCAGCTGAAGGATTTGTTACCCGAACATCTGAAGCTCTCGGTGAGATCATAATATTATTAAAAGTTTTATACGTGCTCAGCACATGCTTTAACACGACGGGGAGCTCGGAAATGGCCAACGCAACCTTTTGCTTTTCTCCACAGACGCTCGGGCACTTGGAGAAAGCAGTTGTCCTGGAGTTAACGCTGAAACATTTAAACGCTCTCACTGCTGTCACAGAGCAGCAGCACCAAAAGATTATTGCTCTGCAGAACGGTAAGATGACTAAACTAAAGCCTCTCACACAAGTTTTGCAGTTTTCGGAAAAATGAAATGAAATAAGCTTTTGTAAATTTACGAAACTTTATTAATAATCCCCGTGTTTAGCAGGACGTGTGCATGAATGGAAGAAAGAGGGGGCTAGAGTAGACTAAGCTTGACTGGTGTACTGTGTATTTGAAGAATCTTCTTAATAGTTCACTTTGTCAGTATACAGACATGCAAATACGCTTTTGAAAGTCGCTCGCCTCATATGATCGCTAGTTATCATGTGCAATACCTTACAGTATAATGATCCGTTACTCTTTAAACTCTTCGCAGGGGATCGGTCGATGAAATCTTCCATTCATGCTGATCTGGATGCGTTCCACTCCGGGTTCCAGGCCTGCGCCAAAGAGGTCCTGCAGTACCTGAGTCAGTTTGAAAACTGGACGGCGAGGGAGCAGAGGTGCGCGCAGCTAATCAACCACCTTCACAAGGTGCTGGCGCAGTTCCAGCCCGGCGCGCAGCCGCTGCAACACCAGCTGCCAGCCGGGGACGCACAGGATGGTCAGAAATCTGACAACCAAGCCAACTGTGTCCCGGTCATCCAGAGGACCCAGGGCGGAGAGCTCAATGAGAATGACACAGACACGGACAGTGGATACGGAGGGGAGGCTGAAAAGAGCGACGGCAAAGATAAAGACTGTGAGCGAAATAAAGCGCAAGGACCAAAGGCAGTGAAAATCAAGCAAGAGTTTGGAGATGATCGGGCTGCCAAAAAACCAAAGATGAGCTGGTCTGGGAACGGGGTAGGGGGCACAGACCCCACCAGGCCCGATGTGGCGTTTATGAACTCTCTGATGGGAATAAGCAGTGTGGGACAGCAGACACCAATTTGCATGCCTTTCTACTTCATTAACCCCTCAGCTGCTGCGTCTTATATGCCTTTTTTCGACAAAAACAACATTGAAAAGTACATGTACCCTGCAGCGGCCGCTCTTGCATCCCCTTTCCCTTGGTTATATCCCGCTCACGCCTCGGCGGCGGCAGCCGCGGCTGCTGCTGCCGCTTTCCCCGGCTTGTCTGCGCACTTTGGAGCCGCTTCTCAGTCCAAGGACTCATCTTCTCTAGAAAACGACGGGTCACTCGAGGCTGACGCGAGCTCACCTGAGGAGCGCGGGGAGAGTCCCGCTAGTGACGACGGAGAGGGTGACGTAGGTGACACGTCCCAGGAAAGCAAGAGTAGCTCACACGACCAGTTTTCTGCTTGTCTGAGGAGTTAATTAGTCTATGTTACCTCTCTGCATTCTGATGAAGAGCTTATGTATCTTAATTTTTTTAATTAGGCTAATTTTAAACGGGGTTTCACAGGAGTTGCTCATGTACAATATCTTGGCGAAAGAGGGGACAGTTGTGACGGCGCGTGCCTTTTGCACTTATGCTAGATTAAACAATCTGAATGATTATCGACAATGATTGACACTACACGGCCGTGTTGTGCTGGAGTTAGTTTTTTTTATCCTCTTTGATAAAATCTTTTGAAATGGCAGCATTGGTGCCAATACTTTGAGTACTGCAACAGTGCGCAATATTCCAGTCAATGAGTCCCTTTGGATGTATGAAGTTGCAACTGACCTCTGCCAAGATTATTAATAACTTGGCTGACTCTGACTGTAAATATTATTACCTGAAACATCCATTACCATGTAAATGTGCACTAAATGGCCCTATAAAAGAGGTGGTCCTGGAAGTGCATAGATCCCCAACTTTGGATGCGTAGGCTCACTGGGAGGCACATCACTGTCACTCCTGAGAATTGGAATCTAGCCCCTCTCCAACACACTCACACACACACACACACACACACCATCTCTATCATTAACATCATATATAAAAGTCTCCTTTGTAATGGGATAATGAGAGCGGTGTTGTTCATTTCACTCCTACTAAAGTTACCCCGTTTCCTTTGCTTTCTGTACCCTTGTGGCAAAAAATAAATAAAAACAGATGTAATAAAAATCTTTAATAGAAAGACAAAGCCTTCATCCACAAGAATTTGTCTCAAGCAAAGCCTGTGTAAAGCAAACACATTGCTTGGCACATCCCCTGGCTGAAGCATTTCTGCACAGAAATGCAGTGACCTCCTGTACGTCCAGGAAACATTGTAGGATAGCACCTTAAAAATCTTTGATATTGAATGTACCTGTATTTTCCCAGCTGTTAAAGTTTGTATGTAGGATGATGTTGCTCTTTGAGTTACTCTTTTTAAGTGCACTTTTTCTGCTTTTAACCCCCACTCCCACCTCCCAACCCGAAAGTCACCTCATCATTTTTAAAGTAAATCACTATAGTTCTCTCAAACCTTTCTATTGTGTTGTCTTGATATAAAAATATGATTTTATTTCATCAACGAGAAGAGATACTGGATGCTTTGTGATGACTTCATGCAGTAAAGTGGCAGTTAGGTAAGTATGCCAGATTTTACAAAACACAGCTTATTTCTGTCGCTTTCAGGGGTAATGATCACAATCAGATTTGAAAAACCCTGCACTCAACTACACATCAGGTCATCTGGGATCCTGTGCTATCATTATGTAAAACCACGCTTTTCCAAAAAAAGAAAAAAAAAGAAAAATAAGGACTAAACTGGGAAAGAAAGTGTGGTCATTTTAATAACTTTATCTTGGCCTCTTTTCTAATTAATTCCTGCAAGTGTAGTGTTGTTCTGCTTTTTAAAGATTCTCATGTGACTGAATACAAATGATTTTCATTGTATTTTGCCTACATGACATTGCTTTTGTAGTTTTCTCAGCTGGGTTTTTGCCTCAGATCTGTTATCAACTGTTCTATAAAGTGGCATGCGTGTTTGTAAATAGGTTTTTGTGAATATACCATGAAGTATACATGTCTTTGTCAATGTTGTAGAAGTCTATGGATTTTTTTAAGACTTAACTGAGCAACTGTTGCACATTTCGTTAATGCTTTACACATATGCTGTTCTAAATTATTGCTGATGAGTTGTAAAATAAATATCAAAACCTGAACTTTGCACATTTATTCTTATTCTACACCAGTTCTGCAGGTCTTCACAGTCTACAATCAACAAGTACCTACATATGTAGCGTTTAGATCTTCTGGAACGATACAAACTATTGGCCAGTATTAGGATAATGAAAGTAATGAATACAAATACTAGAAATCCAGAGTGTAGAATGCATTGCTACACATCAGCTGACAGGTCCCGGCAGAGGAATGTACAGTAAGCCAAGGCTTTAAACAAACGTCATGTGATAAAAGGGCAATGAAGTGAGATTACAGTCAGTCTGCACAGTCAGATGGAAAAACAAGGGGCCTCATTCCAACCTGTCAAAAGCTTTAAACAAGATCAAAACCAGTCTTTATTGTTGCCATTAACTGGCTCACTGCAATATAATTTTAATCTTTGGTAACATCACCAACAAGTCCATTTTGCATGTTCCCTTATTGATGGAATAAGGCCCAGACTACATATTGCTTCACTTTTACTTCCTAAAGTTAAGATTACAGCACAAAAACGCTCTGAAAGTTTAGGTGAATAAATATTTTTGCTTTACATTGCCAAAAATGAACCATCTGGTTAAAAAGCTCATTTGCATTTCACAAACTGACAATATTTCTTCTCACTTCATTCTTTTGCAGACTAGCATTTGCACACTCCTGATCATGTCCCACCATGTTTGCCTCTGCTATTTTTAAGTAAATGTCTCCACCTACTGGTGAAAAACACTTTACAACACAGTACAGATTCCTTTTCATTTACACCCCTGGGCTGTTTTTAACACTTACATCAAACACAACTTGTGACACCATTTAATTTTGTCAGATGGTTTATTGAACCATGCAATCCATGTCATATCAGCAGCCTGTTACAGCCATACATCTGTCAACACTTTGCAGTATATTAAGGCAGGGAAAAACAACAAAAAACAGGTTATGTACAGTCAACATCTCACACTTCTCTAGAAGATATGCAGCTGTAAACAACGACCATAACTATGTGACGGTACTGATCCAAACTACAGTATAAATGTGCTGCCTGACAAGTAATAAATCTAACCAATGTTACTTCATTTTACAGCACATAGTGTTATGGTGACAATAACATAGGAAAAAACAAAACAGAAAGCATTAAAACTAATGTACGTTCCATCAACAGAAAGAAAAGAAACCACATTTCTCTTTGCTGCTGTGCCATTTTAGGTTCTTTCACTAATAACTACTCACATTTGGTCTAAACTGGCTATGATCATTCCTTCAATGACCCCACTAAAGATTTACTGTACATTATTTGAATACACCCACTGTGGAATTGATATAAGGCACTTACTGATGTAATTAGCAGCTGAACTACAACCTAAGAGGGGGTTCACACCTTTGTGTCTGTATACACCCACACACCCACACAGAGTTGATTTACTACTTAATAAGGACTTCATACCTTGGCAATTCTGATGCTCGTACTTACAAACAAACTCTAATAGACACACTAGCTTAGCTGGAACTATCCAACCTATTACTACATGCCTCCATTTTTAGATCTAACTAACAGATTAAGTGGAGTTTGGGTGCTTTGCACATTCATATATGAATAACATAATCATGCAATAAGACCTGCTAATCTTTGGCCACATGATACTCAAAAAAAAACACAAGCATAATACATTTGGCAAAAATATAATGTGAGGACATTACACAAAACAACCCCCCCCCCCCAAAAAAAACAACAAAACACCAACAAAATCAGTGTAAAAGGGTTATTAACACTGTTTCAGTGTGCAGGTATTACTGCGGGAATGAGGGACTGCATTGGTGTAACTGTAAATGCACCACTTGGTAATAAAATATACTAATCCACTAAATAAAGCTGAGAAGTAAGAAGAAAAAAAAACATTTACAGTAAGCCATCATTTTGGTGCATACACAATGTAACAATCGATAGTAAGGAAACAATTTGTGCATAGTTTTAATCTGGACAAACAAAGCGCAGGAATAGATTCCGATATGCAAAATAATGGATTGTTCACAATTTTACTCTATAGACAAGTAGATCCTTCACTTATTTAAGAATCAGTCATTATGCTGGAGAAATTACAGATTTTCAAGAGATACAGTTCATAGATTCACATACCAAAATTCCAAAGGCAATAGGTTTGATTCACCGTGCTATGCAGAAAACATTAAAAATCATTCAGCAGGTACTTAAGTGAAAGTAAAAGTACATCAGTGGATATGTTTGTAACAAATAGCCTGACATTTACATAGTAATTTATTGGTTCTGTCACCATTTTTTAAAAAATCATGCCATAGCTTCTAACCGCCTTTCATTCCTATCAAGTGCTCCATGCCGTCTACTTAAAACTTACGTCTTTGCACTAAAAGTTGTCTTAACTGAAGGAAAAAAAAGGAAACAAAACAAAACAGTGCATAGTAGTGTGCTACAGAGGCATCCTGTACTAAGATATCAACTTACAAAACAGTTCTGGGGTGAAACTGTCTCTTGGGGGGGGGCAAGATGTGTTTCCACAGCAGAACTGTCTCACACATAGATCCCTTCAGGATTCAGACCAGAGCTGAGAGGACTGTGAAGGACCCGCAGATGACTGGGGCCTGGATGGTTCGACACAGGGCGCTTCAATGAGCCAGACAGGGGAACTAAATCTGACAAAACAACAAAAAAAGAACCAAAATGGCAAATAATACTCTAAATATAACTGCATTTCAAATTTTTAACATTATTAAGTGATGGAAAGTGACAAAACTCTAACAAAAAAGCTTATATTTGTGCCAAACTAATGTTTCAAAACTTATGAATAAACTTGCATTATAATGGTCAGAATTCCTATTGTTATATAAACTCCCAATAACAACCATTAGTTAATAGCACATGCTGATGATGTAATGCCATGTACTTTTGCTATACTGGCACCAGGGGGCAGGGCTGAGCCATGCAAAGAATCAGCCAATGCTTCTCATTTTATGGGCAGTCACAAACGCCTTTGTTTTACATTCTAGACCGAAGGCTACAAGAGGATCATCATCAACCCTCAGTTATTACTTTTCATACTTGAAAGCTATTATCATTACATGCATCTAAGAGACCCATTGCGATAAACAATTCAATTTAATTAAACACAAATGGAAATTGGCATACATTATTACACTATCAGTATAACTAGCAAATCTAGAACTGGTTTCACTATATGCCCAATAAATGAAATTGAACCAGTTAAATGAATGCATTCAAATGAATTCATCCAACATTAAGTAATTACAAAATAAAACCCAGGTTTCAATTACTTAAAAACAAGTTATCCGATTTTAAAGGTGGTGGGAACACTAAATTATTCCCGTGTGTGAGAATAAAGGATTTATTCAGGGTTTATGTTTATGCCTTTTCATTTATACATTTGGAACTGAGCTTGTTTTGAGTTATTAAAAAATAATTGTACATGCCGTCTGTAAAAGTTGCTTTCCAAGTTGAAATTTCATCTCTTAAGCCTTATATCCAGTTGGTGGTTAGTACTGTGACACTTTTAACAACTAGCTAGATGATGGTTCATTTCATTTGTTGCATCACTTTCTCACTCAGTGCTCTGATTTGTGTGTCAGCGCTCCGATGGCTTCCTGTAGGATCAGAGAGCTTACAATGACCCATCACAGAAACTTCTGAAGTTGTGATGGAGTGAAGAATAAAAAGAGTGAACAGCTGACACCAGATCTGCCTTTGTCCAGACTGACATGGAAATTAAAACTGCCACTCAAGTGGGTTATGAATTTGTACTGTGTTATTCACCAGTTTTCAGCAGGATTTCTCGCTCATGCCTTCAAACTAGAGGTGCTCCGATCGATCGGCCACCGATCAGTATCGGCCGATTTTCGTGAAAAAGTACATGATCGGAATTTCCGATAAATGCCTTCCATTGCCGATCACAAAAAGCCGATCACACGGCTGTGTGTGTAGTGCCCCCCTCCCCGCCTCCCCCGCAGTGGGAAGAAACTGCGCAGGCGCGTAGAGGGAGCAGATCATAAACAAACATGTCTGCCGTCTGGACGTTTTTCACCGTCTGAGAGTGATGCCAAGTTTGCAAACTGCAAGACGTGCAGCGAAAAAATACCTCGTGGAGGAAGTACGGCAAAATCCTTCAACACAACAAACTTAATACGACATTTAAAGAACAAGCACTTGGCGGAATATGGTGAGTTCTTTTTCTAACTTCGCTCGGTGTTTCACTATGAGAATCGCCTTGTGTGACCGACTACGGAAGCTGTGACAGACCTGTCGAGCCGTGCTCAGGGCCCCACCCCTCACGCTAACACGGCTGACCAGCTCCACCTTACTCATCCTCGCTTTCTTCCCGTGAGAAACTACATCGAGCTCCCTCAGCGTGTCCAGGTTAGCTTGGTTAACAGTTAACGCAGCCCACACTTGCTAACACACCCCCGTATGAGCGACAGTAAGAAAGCTAAACAAATAACCCGAAAAATAATAGAATTCATCGGCATTTGACTTTTTGCACTATTTAGCCTGTTGAGAGCTTCAGTGTTTTCAGTCTGTTAAAGACTGTTAGTGAATTTAAATGTTTTTTACTTTTAACTGAACAGTTGTTGCATTGTGCTGCAAGTTTGTTTGTTTCTCTGAAAAAAAGAGTTTTGTTTAAATTCTGGTGATTTTGTGGTTCTTCTTT
>VOQJ01042637.1:8150-22729 GCA_015052665.1 Apistogramma diplotaenia | reverse complement strand
ATTACACTCAAAAAAATAAAAATACTGACAAACCTGCAGAAATCTGCTTTACCATTACTGTGTGCTTTTACAGTATTAAACTTTAGTTTTTTATTTCTTTTGTTTCATGTTGTTTTTTAAATTTCTTACTGTAAAACAGTGCTTCTCAATGATTTTCTGTCATGCTTTCGGTGCTCACTTCCGGCCACGCCCCCTACTTTCCGGACGTGAATTTGCATTAAAAATATAGTACAATTTGGCCCTTTAAGTTACTTTTTTGACATTCTGCTTAACCCTCTTAATTGGAGGAGAAAGCAAAATGTTAAAAAATTACCTTAAAGGGCCAAATTGTACTATATTTTTAACGCCAATTCACGGCCGGAAGTAGGGGGCGTGGCCGGAAGCGGCTCGCGGGCTGGGAGTTTGAGATGACTGCCACAGAGCTGTTACTTACTGCGCAAACTCTGACAATGAGTGCGCCACCGCCACCTACTGTAGTGGATGTGCAATTACACTTTTTTCTAGTACAGCAAAAAAAAAAAAAAAGGAAGAAAAACACATGTTCCCTGGAATCAGACACGCCCCCCAGGGGGTGCGCCCCACTATGTGAGAAGCACTGCTGTAAAATGTAACTGCATTTTAACACTGTTCTACTTTGGCTGATGTCGGATGGTGCACATTGTTGTCCTTTGAGCAAATACATTAATATTTTTTGTAACTTTCCAGTAATTACAAAAAAAATGTATAAGATTTACAGTTTAGGCTCGTTGAGGCTCACTGAGTAATGTGAATAGTGTGAAGGGTGGGTTTCACCACAGAAGGAAACATTCTGTGTTATTTTTTCCTTTTACTAGTAAAATGTGGGGGAAAAAATTGAAGAAATAAAAAGTTAATCTACACTGTCATTTTTTTAATGATATTTTGAGTTCTCTAACACTCATTTAATCAGTCTGAATTTCCCTTTTGAGAAATTAATGAGCTTTGATCATTAGCTTTTCATTGAGTAATTAATTTTATAGTGTACAACTGACAGCTTTATGTCATGCACAGTAAAACCTGAAATTGCATGCTAATGCCTATGGCGTAATGACTAGAAAATATTGGTTACATCTATTGCTTTTTGGTAATGACTGCATTGCATATGCAGTGCCTGCCCAGAGGATGGGAACAATAGATAGGAATGCATTTAAATGGATTCGGAGGGTAGTTGGGGACATAGATAATAAACCAAGCAGCATTTAAAACCATTTCAAATGTATGATTCAAATATCAAAAAGGTAATTAAATAAAAAAACTGAACATTGGATTTTTTTTCCCACCTGTGTATCAGCAGCCTCATCAAACATGGTATGAGGGGACCAGCTCAGCCTCAGCTTGTTTCTGACATGTTGGTTCCCGGTGTTAGCCATTGTTCCTTTGTCTTTAGAACTTACCTGTCAGCTGAAGAGCATTAACACCGTCATTGGCACTCAGAACTGGATCCCAACCTCTTTGGGACTCAGAACTGGATCCTAACCTCGCGACCTTGGATAATTTTCCATGGATATGATTAAAAATAATCCTCCCACTGAAACTTTCTCTTGGAATCAACCACTGCGCCTCTCAGGACAGTTCCTCAGTGAACGTCCCCCTCCCCCTTAAACTGTCACAGTCCAACTCTCAAATTCCCTTGTGTAAAAATAACGTCGGTAAGCAGTTACCTGTCTCCTCACTGCCTCACCTTAGCAACTGGACTAGTGGCCATCACAACTGTTATCGAAGGGCTAGATGCAGGTCTGAACTGCAGGGGTCTTAAAGTTAGATTTAGCTGCACAAGTAAAGAGTCTCACAATTAATAACAGAAAATGATTTTTCTGAATAAGGACCGAGGCTTTACAGTCTGTACTGTTGTTATATAGAACAGATATTTGGAAGTTGTGCTTCTGTGCCACTGAGGTGTGAACCTAAATAAAAGGTCATCTCAAACTGAATGCAAGGCTGGAGACAGTCTACAGACACATACCTGGCTCATTTTTCCAGGGTCAGCCTGGGTTACACGTTCTGCTCCATTATCTTACTTACTTTTTCAGCTGTATTGAAATCATTAGCATATTAGTAGTATTTAGTATGTAGCAGCTATTGTATGAATACAAAGCAATGCACAACTGAGGCATACACTAATGACCGAGATAAATATTGCAGAAGCCTCTACCGCCATTCATAGAAATTTTAACAAGCTTCTATGGAAAAATGAGAAAAAGAGGTAGACGATGTTAAGAACACTGCATTGACCCAGCAATGTCACACTGGATGCAGAAGAAAATAAAAAGGTTCATATCTTTAGTGTATGGATGTCTATTCTTAGAGAAACTTTCTTTTTCCTGCCCCTGCACATCACATCTCTTCATTTTTAATTAATCTCCAGGTTTTAAACTTTGGAAGCCGCACAAACCAATTAAATATAGTCAGTTCTTTGCCTTGAGTTGTGCATCAGCTCAAATGCCCTGCCTATATATATGTGTGTTTAAGTATATACATACATATACACAAATATGTGTGTGTGTGGGAAGGGGGGGGGTACCCTGCTCCAAAAAAATGAAAGACACTTTTTAATCAGAGTGTAGCATTAAGTCAGTTAAACGTCTGGGATATTGCACAAAGCGCTACAGGTTAGGCCAGGGAAGCTCAAATCCAGGCCTCGGGGGCCGCTGTCCTGCAGCTTTTGGATGCAACCCTGCTTCAGCACACCTGAGGCAAACAATTAAATCATCAGCAGGATTGTGGAGAACTTATTTGCATATCAAGGAGGTGATTCAGCAATTTGATTCAGGTGTGCTGCAGCAAAGTTGCATCCAAAAGCTGCAGGACACCGGCCCTCGAGGCCTGGATTTGAGCATCCCTGGTCTAGGCAACAGCACTCTGACTGCCATTAGGTATCAGGATGAAACCTTTGGACCCACTGTCAGAGCCTCCACTCATGCAGTCGGTCCTGGGTTCCTTCTGGTGCACAACAATAACTGGCGTCATGATGGAATTCAGGTAGTTCCTGGAGGATGAAGGAACTGATACCACTGACTGACCCCCACGCTCGCCTGACCTAAATCCAATAGAACAAATCTGGGACGTCATGTTTCAGTCCATCTGACACCACCAGACCGTCCAGGAGCTCATTGATGCCCTGATCCAGATCTGGGAGGAGATCCAAAAATCCAACTTGCTTAAAAATCCTCAGAAGATCCTGGCAGTGTTCCACAGGAGGCAAGGCCAGAGATGATCATCTGAAGTAAGGAACTGTAATTCCTAATGCTGTTGACAAGAGACCTGTTGTCTACATCACAGAATGATGAACTTTACAGAATATTAGTGTTCAATTATCTAATGGCTCCTGGAAAGGACTGAAATCTCAACCTTTTTTCAGTATCGAGGAAAATGACGTAATTTTTTAAATCGATGTCAAGGTGGTTGCTAAAAATGTCAAATTAATTAGAACTACTTTTTATTCCTGTCTTCTCCACTACTTTGGGCCAGACTGTAAGATCTCATCAACTGTTGGATGACTTTTTTTTTTAACATATTTATGTTTAAAATTCATGCTGAAAAGGCCGCAACTAACTAACCACTCTTTGCACCCAGTTTCACCTAGAGACCTCCCAAAGCAACTCACCAGCTGGTTGGCGGATACACAGGTCACAGCCAGGCCAGCCTCTAGGTCTGTGATGTTAGCATTTAGCTAAATACCATAGCTGTTGACGATTTTCAGCGCCTGCTGAAGTGTTGTCCTCGATTAACCATACTGCACATACAGAAACATAAGAAAGTAAAAGTAAAGAGCATGAATTATTAACAGCAACATGTTGCACCTTATTAAAATGCGACTTGTGTTTAATCTTTATACCCCAGTACACCAGCTTTTGCTGACCCATTTTCATGCTTCTGTGCTCCCGATATGGTTCATAAGTTAGCAAAATTGCTCTGAAAATTAATAACACATCATTATACATTTAAGGTAACACAATTAAACATCTTGTTATTATTATCATTCCCGCCTGATTTTACTGTGCTCTTTTTCCATTCCCTATGAAAAACAGGGATACCTGAATTGAGGCGACTTTCAGCAAGACCAGTGGCATTTAATGGGCCACAGCAAGTCTGACAACAAAGACATCAAATCTGTCACACTAAATAGATAAATAACAGAAGCAAAAGTGGAAATTATTTTTGTCATCATGTTAACGCTATAACACAGATATTGTATTGGAGATCTGCTCATGGACACATGGACACACATTTGATGCGAACTGTATTTGACGGCTAGTTGACAGCTTTCAACTTGCACCCGGCCTCCCCCTCCTTTTCTCTCATTGTCAGAAAGAATTTGGTCTCCTCTTCACTCAGTGTTGGGAGCTGGCGGGATCTGGTTGAAGGCTGTGATGGGATTTGAGGAATAACTGCTACTCTAGATTAAGGATGGAGATGAGGATGACTAGTGAGTGACAAAACAGACTTCTGGGAGGGTTTAGTTACAGTATCAAGGTCAAGCCGTGGTGAGGAAAAGAGTATATGGAATGATTGTTAGCCATGCAAGACCTCCCAAATCTGCCGACGTGCATGCTGGGGTTTTGAAAAATGGTTGTGAGTGGTTTTACAGGCATTGAAAGTACAATTTTATGCATCACCTACTGTAAGAATCAACTGATTTAATTTAAAGATGAAAGACAAAACAGCTACAGATAGGCCAACAGCAGTTCGACTATTTTATTAGATATTTCTTGAAAATCTTAAATATTATTCCTCTGGAAGAGGGGAATTAATTATAGAGCTTGCTAAAGCAAAGAAACTGCTTTAATGTACTGTACTACACCTGCTCTTAGCACACACATACACACACTGTGTAGGAGAATGCCCACTGTATCCCTCCAATGGTTTACATAACTGAAATGATGTGCTTCAGCTCTTCTCTGCTTATCACCGTGGGCCACACTTTATTGCCAGGGCCACCTCAAAGAAAATTAAATGCAGCCTCATCCGTTTGATACCCCACCCCACCCCCCACCCCCAAGCACATTTTGTGAGGTTCCATTGCTGCTGAGATATTGTTCAGCTGTTTTATTTTTCAAACACTGCTTCCAAAGATCCAGCTCAATGCCTTATTTATTTATTGTCTGTTTTATTTTTGATTTATTTATTTATTTTGCCACAATCACAATGGCTTACATTAGCGTTTGACTCCTTTCTACACCCCAGTGTGTCAGACACTGTTCTTCTGGCTGATCAAAACAAGGAGCAATAATGCTGACAGAATACAGTCCTGTTCCAAAAATGGTTTCTATTCTGCTTTCTTTCACTAAAATCTTTTAGTAGAGGAATGTTTGAGTGTGGAGTCTCATGATAGAGCCTAGCAGCCATCCGTTTTATTCCATTTATCCCAGGCCCTGGTTGTAGGGGCAGCACCGCAAACAGAGAAACAAAGACCTCCCAATTCTGAGCCACCTCCTCCGGCTTTTCAGGGGGGAACATGGAGGTTTTCCCAGGTCAGCAGAGCGATATAATCTCTCCAGCATGTCCCAGATCTGCCTTGGGGCCTTCATCTGATAGGACACGCCGGTAACACCTCCCCCAGGAGGCCCCCAGAAAGTATCCTAGTCAGATGCCCAAACTACGTCAACTGGCTCCTTTTGATGTGAAAAAGTAGCGGCTCTACTCTGAGACCCTCTCGGATGACTGCGCTCTTCACACTATCGCTAAAAGAAAGACTGGCCACACTTCAGATCATTGCCACAGCTTGTATCCACGACTTCATTCTTTCGATCACTGTCTAAAGCTTGTGACCATAGATGAGGATAGGTACATAGCTCAACCAGTAAATCAACATCTTTGCTTTTACAATCACCACATCGGACTGGTACAATGTTCACATCACAGCAGCTGCAGCCCCAATCCATCTGTCAGTCGCCTGGTTCCCTCTTCCCTTACTCATGAACAAGACCCCAAAATACTTAATCTCCTCCATTTGGGGTAAGAACTCATACCTGACCTCCAGTACAAGCTGGAAGCAACCACCTGATAAAGCAATAGGATCACATCATCTGCAAAAAGCTGAAGGTCCTGGATTCGATTTCGCCTTGGCTGGGACTCTGTTTGGAGTTTGCATGTTCTCCCCATGTTTGTGTGCTTTCTCCAGGTTCTCTGGTTTCCTCCCACAGCCCAAAAGCTTTCACTCAGTGCGGTTAGTTGGAGGTTCAAAATTGCCCATCGGTGTGTATGGCAGTGACCCTGTGAACCAGAAAAGGATAAGTGAAAGAAAATGGATGGATTTTAATATGCTCTTTGTTTGTTATTGTTTTTTTCCCCCATATGATTTATAGAAAATGATGCTGGATGTTAAATCCTTTAGGTGTTGAGAGGTTTAAAATGGGTGAGTCTACCACCCTTCCACCCCCAGGTCCCAGGATGCCCCAAAAAAGCATGGTCTGAATAAGATTCAACAAAATATATCTACAATGAGCTCAACTTTAAACATATGCACTAGTAATATTACCCCATCCAACACTGATGGGGAATATTTTTCTGCAAAATAATTATATTTATTGTTTATATGTTTTATTACTTTTTATGCTTTATGCACAATTTTTCAGTAATACAGTTTTATGTGTAGCATGGTGTTTTCATAGTGTTTTATTGCTTCTTTTCCTAAAGGAATGGTTTGAAAAATTCCTCCACCACATTGTCATTGTCAGCTAATAATTTTTGGTAATATAGTAAATATTTATTTATCTGCAGAAGTAATAAGATTTTACAATCTTTCTGCAAGGAAGAAGTGCAGAAAGGTCCATGATGTAAGAATTAAGACAGAGTTTAAGGTCCACCTAGAGCATTATCTTATATTGATTTTTAATCAAATCTAAGAAGAACTTATGAAAACCAGACTTTGAGTTTACTTAACCACCTCTAACATTAACCACCTCTAACATATCCATTGATCATTCTTTTTGTAAAAGAATCCTTGCAAGTTTCCATTGCCTAGAAGTCGCTGTTCCCTTGGATGCAATGCACTTTCATCTTTTGGCTCAACTTTGTTCGCTAATTATTAAATTTTCATATCGACACTGAGCTCAAAGCTTCCAAACTGCAATTACCTGTAAGTGGTGTGGCCTTGTAATTACCTCTCTGCCATTATTTTCATATTACATATAACATAAAGGACTGTGATTACAAACCCTTTATACTCTCTGCCCAGCACATCTGCCTCTTTTCACAGCACACCACCTACTTCCCTTACACAAATGTGACGGACTGATTTAACACAACCAGTTCTATTTTAAATATACCTGGTTTTCAAGAGTGTACCCTGAAGTAACTTGTTCATTTTTTCCCCTGCATTTTCCCCCCTCACAGAATAATGATGCAACTGCCTTGGAAATAAATGCAACTTCACACATTTCATTTCATAGCACAAGCACAATGAACAAAGACTGTCAAGACCTGCCAGGATACAGAGATGAAAATTCATGTTGCATATCTCTTTTCTCTCTCTCTTTTTTCTCCCATTATCACTTGATACTGATTTGGAATTAGCTCAGGGTTTGTGTGTGTCAGCGTCTGTGATCAGGATTGCACAGTCATGACAGATTTTCTCAGCAAAAATCATCAGCACTTACTTTGAACTTTGGCAAAGAATATGCAATATTTTGAAATTCAATTTCAGAATATCTTGGCAAGTTTGGCAGACTTACCGAACACTGGAAACAGCAAGAAAATGGTGGGAAATTATTCCAGTAAAGGAAAAGGAGAGAAAAGGTAAAGGTTATGTATATTTATGACAAACAAAAAAAAAAAGATAACCGGAAAGTTTTTGCCGGTCACTCACCATTCATTAACCCAACTGCTGGTTTGCTGATTTAACTTCTGGGATTTTCAGGAACTTCCAGGGTAGCCAGGATATATAGATGGCAGATAATGGAAAACCAATTAAGACATCCAGTTCCATGTACTACCTACTGTATTACTTATAAATGCAGATCCTTAAAAACCCTAATAAAAACTAAAAATATTGTGTTTTGACAAATGTTATTTATTTTTTCCTCTCCATAAGAATAGTTTATCACACAAAAGTCATCATAACTTATACTACTCTGGCAGTACTCCTGAAACCACAGAATAACAATTTAGGTGAGAAGAGGTAGAGAAGGAACTTTCAAAAAGCTAAGGAGGGAGAGAAAAGGCATTTTGAGAGCCATTAGTGAGTGGAGAGGAGAGGGGAAATGATTTGGGTGAGGAGAAGTTGATGGAAAGACCTTCTTGAAAAGTGTGTGACTCTGCTGACTGGAGTCTTGAGGGTCATTTCACTGCTAGAAAGCCTGAAGAGGCAGCACATCAAGACAGATTGACTCAATGAACAGGTCAGCACAGGGAAAGGAAGTATGAAGTGTCCAGGAGTGGCATGAGAATCACTGGTGGGCAAGTTGGGACTGTGACAGATTGGATCCCTTGGAAGTGCGGTATGCTGTACATAAGAGTTCTGAATCTGATATTATCAGACTTGGGCTGCTGGGGGGGATGTAAGGGGCAATTAGAGATTTTGAAGGTGAGACCAACTCATTTTCTTGAATGGCTGGAGGGGCAAGGAGAAAAAGTGGGGTGAGAAAGAAAGAGGTTGGAAGTTGCTTACTGTTGGACCGTCCTAAAATTTAAGTTTTTCTCTGTCGCCAAGACTGTCCATTAGAAAGTTTTGATATTACCATCTGAGCAAATATAAACATACTGAGTGTTGTCTGAATGAAAATGAAAGCCTATATTAAAACTGCCACTCTGTGAAAAAGAAAATTAATAACAGAGACAGCCTACCCTTCAAATGCCGTGCCTAGAAATGGTAACTCGTTAAGAATTTTATCTGTCTAAGAATTCCATAAATAGCAAGGTCCACCCAATCAAAAGTGAGATTGGATTATTGTAAATGGACATATCTGGGCTTCTGCTTTTCACCTAAATACATTTAATGATAAAATACCAGATTCCAACTCTCTTTTAAAGTAGAACAGTGCTCAGTCTTTTTGAAGCAAACCCAAAATAACACAAGTCTCACACAACCTATCCCACCTCAATTATTGGGTATGATCTAGCAGTGCAGTTTCGTGCAGAAAACCTGTGGAAGTCTAGAACTCTTTCAGAAAAGAGCAGCTTAGTGTTGTTGAGGTGGAGTAGGAAATGTACTCATCCAAACAGCCATCTGTCTCCAAGGCATACAGAGGCATGTGCCTCAACCTGAGTGTTACAAGGTAAATGAGAAAATAGACCTGAGCTGTGCTGGCATAGAGCTAGTACATGGGAGAAGCCAAGAAACAAAATCTCAGGCCAAGGACTGAACCCTGAAGGATCCCAACGGAGAATGTGCAAGCTGACAACAGTTCCTCACAAAACTTTTCTTTCTTTCTTTGTTGCAGTGGTTATGAATTCAGCCTTATTAACATGACATTAAAGAATTCAAAAATGCAACACATCCCTTAAACAAAACACACACAATCCAGTAAGAACATTAGCACAGGTGCGATGTAGTTATTAGTCCATCCAGTTTGCTTTAATACATTGCTGATTTACACCAAAATGTATCTGGGTTCTATTCTAGTAAAAGATTCCTCAACTATACACATAGCTCTCCAATTATTCCATACTAATTTTGTACTTAAGCACATACATACATTCCCATTGGCTTTGCCTCAAGTTAAGCTTTCATGCGTTTCCATTTGACTGATAGAAAGTTGCTAAAACAGGATACCTGCAGCAGAGATGATGGTGTTCCCGTCATCAAAGAATTCTCGTTTTCAAAGAAGCAAAACAAGATGGCCTCTCACAGGGACGTTAGCTTTCACACAGTGTTGCACAGCTTGAGGTTGGAGTAATTATATACTGTTAGGCAAGTCCCGATTGGCCCACGAGAACATAGGAGTGAGAAGATTGTGTGCTCTTGGAAGTATTATATTCCACTGAGAAGCACACCATTAATAATAAAAAAAAAAGTTATTTTTTTCCCTCCCATCCCAACGTGGTTTTTCTTCAAAGGACTGAAACATTCCTCGAGAATCCAGGTTTCCATGTCTAATTAAGGATTCAGACGTTGCTGCTTCTTGCAGCTGGGTTGTGTTTTGGTAAACAATCAATATTCACCTTTTAGATACTTCAAAGGCAGAAATGATGGCACTCAAAAAAGAGTAATTAACAAAGTGCTATATAGTAGCAAATAGTTGCATCAACACTTGTCAGATATCACCAATCACTGTCTCTATAGTCATAATATAATAAATAATAATACATAAAAAAATGCATAATTTACCCACTACTTACTATTTAGTGATAATTATCCATAATAATATAATAAAGCAGTTTCATGTTTTAGTAATGTTTTTGGGAAAAGTTGTGTTTTTTTCAATTTTAAATTGGCCAATTCCAGCCAAAATGCATTAATTAGCAAAAATGGCATTAGTATGTTAATGGAGATAGGTGACAGTTAGAGCCTAAACTCGGTAGATGCCAGTGGAAGCAAAATCATCCACATTAATATGGCAGACTGGGACTTATTCCAGCTATTTGATTTACATAATCTTCTGGTGAAATGTGGCTATTACTGTAATCACAGGACATCAGAGAGATTTTTTTTTTCTTGTGAAAATGGAAATGAAGATCTGGCCAGCTGGTATGCGACTCTGTGTTTTAATGTCTTAGATGGTAAGAAAGGCACTGATTCCTGATTAAAGCAGAGCACACTGAGCACCTCTAATGTAATGCATGGTGACTCTGGTTCTATAATTAACTAGAGCCATTCAACAAGTCTATCTGTGACGGCGCACTGACACTTTAAAGGCATTAATCAATCCAAAGCACATACTGACCGCTGTCCTAAAAAAACACGTCTTATTTTAAGTAACACAGATCTGATTTTTTTCCCATCATGCTGACTAGTAACACTGAAGCTATTAACTTGTCCAGACATTCAGGGGAAACTGCCCTTGACTGCTAACTTTCAGTCTCCATCTCTGTTCTGGTTGTTGAGGATACAAATTTGCTGACGTTATCGCCAGAGGGACATGTTTCCATTGATTACACAAACATTATATAGGAGCAGGTCAGGGATAATAGGTATAGATTTGTTATGAATTGATATAAACAACAACCTTATTATATAATATTATACTACAGTATATTTCGGACTACGTTTTATTAAAGCGACGGAACACATTTTGGGGTCAACTTGAAAGAAAGGCAGATGTGAAATGTAAAAGTAAGGTCAGAGGTCACATGTGATATGATATTTGAATGCAAATTATAATGTGATATTTACATTGCCTATATGCCTATATGTTGAATAGCTCTAGATAGCATTATTATCACTCTGACCTTCAGATCAATCCATTGACCTTGAAGGAGAGGTCATAAGTGGATTTGACATGATACCTTAAATCTTTATGAGGTACTTTCTACATGTTTACAATACCAACATGTCCTCCAAACAAAACGTAAGCATCCGTCGTTTCTACAGAGCCGAAATATGACCTATATTTACGTTTCCAAATGGCCACGCCCACTTTCGCCTTTGCCTGTCGTAGCCGGAAGTGGGTCGTTGTTGGATTATGTCTTCCTGGCCTTATTCCACTACATTTTCAGCTCTTTTATCCTCCTTTTATGTTTTTTTTTTTCTGTGGTTAGGGTTAGGGCTAAGGGTCAGGGTCAAGTGTACACATTTACGTCTTTTTCTGCGGTCTGCCAGACAAAACCAAACACGTTATTTACATGCACTTTCGTCGCTTTTTTTGCCTTCAACAACGTAAATATAGGTTGTAATTTGTGAATTCTGATACGACCAATGCTTACGTTTTGTTTGGAGGACAGGCTCGACAATACACAGCACACTTGTAATTGCCAAAATCCTTTTTAACCTTAGAAACTATGATTGTTTCTGACCAATAAATTCATTGCACTGACCCTGAAGACCTTGGTGGATGTAAGCCAGATTTTAATGGATTGTTAACATAACCCCACTCTACACCCCTACAAAGTTTCATGATGATTAATTCAAAAATGTTTGAGCTATCATGTTAAAAGACAGAATAACAGGCACACATGCACGTATGTGTAACCTCCTTGGCAGAGGTTAAAAAAAAACCTACTGTAGTAAGCTGGTGTAATGGCAAACCCACCAAATACAAAGGAAAAACAATTTCCTTGAATTATTACCAGTGTATTTTTTGTTTATGCGTTTGCCTTCCTTTTGAGGTCAACAAAGGAAATATCCTGATTGTACCGGAGGGACTCGGCTACAGCTAGCCAGCTACCTCTCTGAAATGCTGCAGCTTGCATCATGTGCTCTCCACACAGACAGCGTTTCTGCTGCAATGCTGTTACTGCCAGCAAAGAGTGAGAGTGCACAAATACCTAATGTTCTGTTAATTTGACAAGATGTAATTATTTCCTTCATTAGTTTTTGCTTGACTTTCTCACTAAACAACACTCACTTGCTAAAATAGTAAAGCAGGAAATAAAAGGGACAAAAAATGAATACATATTGTAGAAGTTATAGGTTTCATGCCTGTGACATAGTCAGATATACATACTGGAAGTGTATGAAGTGCAATGCTGCTGCTATTGTGCAAATGTAGTTTTATTAAAGGGGATCTACAGTATGAAGCTTGTTTTCTGTCGTACATGTATGTGTGCTTCTACAGTGATGGATGGTCATTGCAAACATGGCCAGACGCTAACGCAATGATGTCAGCGAACGTGCAAATAATCACTATGACACAACAGCTCAGGCTTCAGGTGGCTCTGCGGATTTTGGTTGCTGTTTAAAATGTCAGTGAGTGAGAATCTTCCTAATATGGTCATATCCAGAGCACAGAGTGCCCACTCGCCCACTGCCCATGGTAAACCTTCAGCCTGCAACAAGTAGCCAATCAGAAGAAATTTGTGTTGAAGGGTGGAGAAAGGAGCTGCATCAGGGTCCAATACAGGATGACAAACAAGGACTATTTGAATTTTTCAGTTGTGCACACAATATGAACACAATAGGTCACCTTTAACATTTACAGAAAACAGACTATCTGCAGACAAAGCTGCTGCTTCACGCTCTCTTTTAGAGTTTGCGAGTGCCTTACAGGTCTCCCTTTGTCTAAGATTTCAGCACCACGTTTCATCTGTGTGAGATTTTGATTGCAAAGGTTTCAACAAAGAGATACATACTTTTTTCTCTGCTTTCAGTTATTTGTTTGTGACTTAAAAGTTGCATCGTGACACGCAGCATTTTGTAGACTTTGCAATGACGTCTGTCACTTAACAGAATGAACGCACCAGCAGTAACAGATTCAAGTGAGCATGGCACAAAAGAAAACACTCGAGTGTTGACTCAGTTATTCCATGCCTGAAGCTGAGATGGCAGGAAGCCCAACATGTGCAGAGCTATAGAGTGTCTCTCAGGCATATAGGGTATAATGTTGAATGGGGAGTTGACATTCAAGGTGGGCCGGTAATTGCATAAATAACTAAAAGGCAAAAACTATATTACATGTCAAACTATAGATGTGGATTAGAATACTTCAAAATGAGTTTGGTGTTAAAATATGAGGGTTTTTAAATCAAAGCAAATTTAGTATTCTGTTAATTTCATCACCACGCTGCAAAAGTACTTTGGTCTTTGAAATTCTTTCCATTTCAAACCTTTGCTGCGGTGACAAGCACAGCCCAAACACTGACACTTTTGGAAGGTTGAGTCATCTAGTTTGGAATTTCAGTAGTTGCAGAGAAAGAGAGGAGCAGCACATTGTTAAGGAGATTAGAGGAATAGTCAGAGGAGAGAATCCCCTTTACTTTAATCCTATATGGGTTTAAATGGAGGGGAGCAGACAGTGTTTTACCATTCGTGCACGGGAAGCAACAGTCAGTTTGGTTCAAAAACCGAAAGAGGAAAGCAACCAACATTCAGACCTTTTGGAGGTTGTGTTGTGTTGTTTTTGTAAAGGAGCAAAGCACTTTGCTTTGAGACAAAAAACTTTGAAAATAAGGTTGCATTTTCTTGTAAGCCAACTGAAAATTCTATATAAAGGATTTTTAATCTAATGCAATGTGCTAAAAGGAGAGGAATGTGGAGGCACAGTTTCAGCAAGTATTGTGAATATTGTGTTATACCCTGCATCTCCAAAGAGGAAGAACCATAAATGGATGTGGATGGATGCAGGAAGCTGGGCTGGATTTCAGAATGTTAACTGCGATGAAATGTGACCTTGCCTATGTAAAATACAAAGGTTCAGTTCAAAAAGTGCTTTCATTAGAGAAACAAATGAAAGGTTACAGTCCAGAGGGACATTTCTGTACTAAATGAGAAACACTGAGCCCTGAGACTGCAAAACAGCTGCACTCTTTATCCTACTGACAACTGACTATTTGGGTTTTTTAAAAAAACATTTCACGAGAGTTGAGACCCAAAGTCAGGCTGTCAAACCTTGTGCCATTTAGTGCGCCTTCAGCCGCAGAGAAGAAACTAATCAGTGCTATCCTGCTGTGGTGTTATAAAGCAAAAAGGAAGGCTGAACACTGTGAACCCACCAGCGCAGGATAGCACTGATAAGTTTCTTCTCTGC
>VOQJ01042636.1:75386-88792 GCA_015052665.1 Apistogramma diplotaenia | reverse complement strand
AAATATTTTTATAACACAAATGACTCCACTTTGCAACAAATCACTGCAGTGCGATATAACTAATAAATACTCTGAGAATCACACACACACACACACACACACACACACACACACACACACACACACACACACAAAGAGGATAATGTGGGAGGAGGAGGAAAGGGGAGGCTGAGAGAATGTGTACGGTATTAAGATGCAGGATCTTAAATTTCCATTTGAAATCGTGGTTATTTGCAGGTTGCTGAAGGTTGATGCTTTTTGGATTAACGCTTTATTTATGTTGATTTTTATGGCTTTAAACACCCTCGATTTCATGCCAAAAAATAATTCAGTTACCAGCATTTATTCTAGAGTTTAAATCCAGTTTTCCAGTGTCTGGAAAACTGGGGCATCTCAGTTGAAAAATCTCTCAGCATCCCTCCAATTAAGATTGAAGAAGGCAGCCAGTATCTGCACACTGGATTACACCGAGGATTACCCAACAGACTACGTTTGGGGTCCTGCAAGGCAAGAAGCTGTATATTCAGGGATTTTTCCACCACATAGGGAATTAACACATCTTCTAAAGAGGTTTTAGCAAGAGCCAAAGCAAAAGGATTTTTTTAGCCAGTTCTGCTTATTGGGTTTTTATTTAGTCAAGCACAGTCGACATTTTTGTCTAGAAATGATTTCTGAGGATAACAGCATGTTGATAGATCTTTGTAGACACACCCAAAGACCCATTCTGAGCCATCCTGATATCCGTTCGTCCATCTATTAATTTTCCACCACTTATCTGGGTCGGGGTTGCGGGGGTGGCAGTATAAGCAGAGATGCACAGACCTCCCTCCCTCCAGCCACCACCTCCAGCTCCTCTGTGGGGACAATGAAGCTTTCTCGTCCAGCTGAGAGGCATAATTTCTCCTTGGCTCTACAATGGGGTCTCCTCGCACTCGGACATGCCCGAAACACCTCACCAAGGGGCCATCCCAACCAGAAGCCTGAACCACCTCAACTGATGACTTTAGCCGTACGACCCGGCTGAGCCGTGATCTCACTGAGCTCCTCTCCCTCTCTGAGCACAGACGCCCTTCTAAGGACGCTCATTTCCACCACTTGCACTCATGATCTTATTCTTTTAGTTATTAACCACCATTTATGGCGATAGGTGAGGATAGGAATGCAGATATATGCAAGAAAAACCATTATCATGATTCTTTTATTGTAGACAACCAGTCAAATTTCTTTCTTTCAAGCTGACTGTCCATCACTGTGCAATGGAAATGCTTTTAGTTTGATTATACATTACATACATTATTCCAATGTACTGAACAACATCTTTTTTTTTTTGGCTTGCATCAACAGCAAATGCTGTGCTCAGTCTGACAGTGGGAACAACCGGAATATTGTGCAATGGGATAGAAGCCTAACAGTAGGATTGTAAAGGGACTGGAGGTTGAGGAGGTGCAGTCATTTGCTCCCTAACTCCCAGTCAGGGCAGGAACAGGCTGCGGCTCCGACCCTTCCTCCCCCAGAATCCAGAGGAAGATGATGTGCATGAGGATTTCTGCTGTGCTGACACAGGATGAAAGGCTGCTCGTGTAATCGGACAAACAAGGACGACTCACTGGCTCAGATTCTGAAAACGTGAATCTTTCTGCGAACAAAAAAGAATCTGAGAACACTGAGTGCAAAATGTAAAAATTCAAACTGATAATCACAAATCATCTTCTCGTGTGTGTGTGTGTGTGTGTGTGTGCGTTGCTGATTGGTTGGCGGTCCATCTGGCTGCTTTTGTCTATAGGCATGCTGCCCCTCATGACAATTATGCGATCACGCATGAAGACAGTGTGTGTGTGTGTGTGTGTGTGTGTGTGTGTTGGCCACCAGTGCTGCAGGGAGGGCCTAGTGATCAGCAGCTGAGCCTGTGTCCCGCTGGGAGCCATCACTGCAGAATGGAGCAGGTGTCTGCAGGCTCATGGACACACACACACACACACACACACGTGTATTCTTGCTCTTATTTGCTTTTTTCCTCACTGTATTTCTGTCTCTCTTGGAGTCTTTTTTTTTTTGCATAGCGTGGCTCTTTAGGAGGCCTGCTAGCATGTGCTGCATCACCCATTAACATTATCAGTTGTTCCCTGATTTTTATACTCATCAACTCTGTAGGTGAGACATAAACAATAGAGTAATCCTCCGATAGCTCGCTGCAGCGTCATGTGTCCACGCCCAGCCAAAGGTCACCTATGACTCTGCTTATGTAACATAGTAGAGCTCATATTTTCTCATTAGAAACAGACTGAAACTGAATGTCTCTCACAATTGTGACAAAAGAGCTTTATGAAGCCTGCAGTCCCTAATTCAAATGTAAACAAAAAGGTCACACCCACCACCAGAAAGTAAAGCAGAAGATTTTAACCCGCTATTATTCCCACACTGACTGACAAGCCTTTTAATACACGGATTAACTTAGTCATAGTCATCACAATTATCACAGTTTATATGTTGTAGTGGATTATAATTCCATTGTTGGCTTGTAAATTGTAGTGCGGATTTAAGTCTGTGGCTACATTTACGCAGCGCAACATACTGAATGAAATAATCTCACTTCTTGCTGTTCATTTTTCTTCCTTAATTCCAAAAAAAAAAAAGAGAAAAAAATCCCAGGGCTGCCCTTTCGCCTGGCAATATAAAACATTTAATTTCAGAAACAAATTTGTTGCCTCTTTTGGACAATGTTTTCACATCCAGCTGCAGTTATTTCATTTGGCTTAAGAAGATAAATACAGAAAGAATAATGCGACAGGCAAGACTGGAGAGAAAGAACTATTGTGTTCTCTAAAGTGGTGAGCTCTTCGTGTTCTGCTGTTTGCAAATAATGAATATGTAAAAATAGAAACTTTTTTCAGATGCTATTCAGAAGTGAAGTCCAAGTCAGAGGCCAAAATGTAATTTCAGGTCAGCATATATCTCCATTTAAAAAGCAGTTTATGCTGTATTTATTGAATCATTCAGGTTTACCGAATTAATTATATAAGTGACAGTGATATCTGAATGTACTATGGATATGTCAGCCTTATAAACCCTGACAAAAGACGCATTAGCCAGTGCAAGACCTTTCCTGCTCTGCCTCCATCTCTGACGATAATCTCATCAGCTGGTTTAAGCTCAGTCTTCTCCTTGACAATAGAGGCAAATTTATAATGCAAAAAAAATAATCCTCTGACAAAAAGATTATTGAATAGTCTTTTTTTTTCTTTTTTCAAAACAGATGCCCATTTTGTAGGTGAGAACTCCTGAGCAGACTGCATTTCACCAGTGTGAGGAAATGGGCCTTATTGTTGACAGCTCGACGCCTGTTGATGCTGAGCTGACAAATGCTGCTGATACTTGAGCGATTGTCTGTGTTTGAGATGTTGGCATGTTGATGAACAACACTGTTTTTTTACTCACAGAATTGATGGTTTCAAAGCCAATGTGTTTTTATTGATTCACTAATTGCCGGGGATGAGGCAAAGTATCCGTTGTCACAAATGATGTATGGTTGAGCCGCGTAATAACGCAGAGGAAGAATGACCAGTGAAGCAGCTCGCCGTAGTTCACATGAAGGTTTCTATTAGTTGGACCATGTTTTGGCTTGACTGCATGTACAGAAAATATTTTTCTGACCAATTGATCAGCTTATGAAAGGTAAACAAAATAAAAATATACTGAAAGATTTTTTTTGTCTGCTGGGAGGCTATCACTAGGTGGTCACAAACACTAACATACAGCAGAAGCATCATCTTTAGCTGGTGAACTGTCCATTAATTATAAATTCTATATTCTAATGTCAGCATTCTGCATTTACTAAGGAGTCAGTATATCAACTTTAAGGCTATAAATACCCAATTTACTTGGGAAGTAACTGGGTAGATCCTGCCATAGTTGAATTAGTTACCAATCAAAATGCTGGCGGTTATAAACGAGTACATGGGTAATATAATATTTCATCTGTTTCTTTGCATGTTATGGTAATGCAAAAATGGCTTCTTTTGGAATATTGCCTAATAACATGGGTCAGTAGAGCCATCATGATAAATGTACATGCAATTTCAGCAGTGGGATGGGTTACACCAGGGGTATTCAATCAGCGGCCTGGGGGCCACATCTGGGCCGCGGACCCCGTTTGACTGGCTCACCCCCGACTGACGTATGCCGCAAAAATGCATTTAAATCATATTTGCTGTGAGAGTTTTAAAAATTCCCACCCTTCTTCTTGTACTTGAATGCATTGGTCCCGGTATTGTGGCAATGCAAGCCCAGAATACTCTCTCCAAGTACAACAACTGCGAAAAGATGTTACTGACAGGTCAGAAACGTAAAATTGACAATGAAAATAGCAGTTTTAACCCTGCCTGGACTGATAAATACATGTTTATTTTACCCCAAAGACTTAGCTCTAAGCTACTGTGCTTGATTTGCAATGAAAGCCTGTCAGTATTAAAAGATGATAACATTCAGAGGCACCATGAGAAACACCGAACTTTGGGACAGAATTTCCTGAAGGGACAGAGGAGAGGGCGACTAAGGTGCAGAGCCTGCTAGCATCTTATAACAGGAGTTGGTCCACATTATTTTTTATTAAACATGCGTGTGTGCTGGTCAAGGTTCAAACCAAATGTTAAAATTTGCAGTGCAGTTGAATTATTTTGTTGTTTGTCGATAAATGATACAGTATAAAGCCTTTATTGTGAATTCCTTTATTTTTATAATACATTCCAGGCGATAGCATATTTAAAGTTAAGTCTCAAGAAATAATATTAGTTAGGGGTCTTCGGCTCAGTGGCATCTCAAAATTTTCAAACGTGGCCCAGAAGAAAAGTAATTGAATAAGCCTGGGTTACACCATGTTGCCTCTACTTAATAAAGCGCCGTTTATTTGGCAGTATTCACTGAAATCACTGAGCGTTGCTTTTGATTGGCTCTCTTGTCTGAATTTGCACCACCTCTTGGCTGCCAGTCAGTGCGCTTTGCGCTAAGTAACCCGAGTTTGCGGTCCGTCTAAAATTATAAAAGGGCTGTAGTAATACGTGTTAACATGTTACATTACTTTGATGAATTTGTTAAAATAGTTACTTTACATATTGGATCTTGGATGTGGGAAGTCTGTAACTTATTACATTTTAAAAGCAAAAAAGTATTTTACAAACTTTCTATTATCATATTTTCTCGCAGAAATACATTTATTTGTCCTGACTTAATGTTACAAAGCGAAGATTTACTCAGAACATGACGGTTCCTTTTTATACACAAAGTCTTGTTATTTTCACAGGGGGAGAAATCATTTCTAGAGTGTTTGTTGCTAATGACTTTTTTCTCTTTAATCGGCTAAATGTTTCATGAACACAAAATAACCAAAACATGTCTCTAAGCGTGTAGGCATTTAAACTGAAACCCAGTGGGGTTTTTCTTGTGCATTACCCACTTGCTTTTCTTCAAGCATGAGAAAGGGCGGTTGAGCATGAAGTGACATTTGGAGAGTCGGATTTGTGCGGCGTGGGCATGTCGTAGTCCACAGTGCCGATGGCCAGCTCAATGAAGGACCGTGGATGTGTCTAATTTCTGAAAGGTTATTTCTTATCAAAAGCCACAGTGGTGTAATTTATGCAGATCTGATAGTGTAAGGTTTTTGATGAGGTTTTAAACACTGCAGAGTTTGGAACAGATAAAAAAAAAAGAGGGGGGGGACTTGTTTCTGCAGAATGATGACTGCAGAAACACGAAAAAGTAAATATTGCGCATAAAATGCTCAGAGAGTGAGCAGCAGCAATTAAAGAACCTCAAGTGGGAAACGCTGTGCGTTTTTGTGTTGCTGTAGGGTGTGTGTGTAAGTGGGGGGAGCTGTGATTAAAGCCTCCACCAGATGGACCACAGCGGTGGCCCTGTGAGCATGACTGTACCCCGACCGGGATCAAACACAAAACAGGCTCCCATCCTCACAGCCCCAAAGCCCACTACTAAACCCCCCGTGATCCACTGACCCACCACACTACAGCTTCATTTCACACTGCAAGTTTATACTAAAGGACACAACATCAACAGAAAAGGGCGCTGTTTGGTGTCCTGGTGATTGTCCCTGATCTTTGACTACATGTATAACAAATATGGACCTTTGCATTATCTATATATCTGCAGACAGCAGAAACTTTATGATTACTGAGAGAGCTGCTGGCCTGCTGAAGTTGAATGTCACCCCAAGCTGTGGACCACTCTGTTGTCCAAATGGACACTAATCCACCAGAGTCCTGTTGAGAATACACTCTCGGTGCCAGAACACATGCCAGACTCAACAGAGAATGCATAGCTAAGCCTTTCTGGGCACCTACACAAGCCATCTCTCATTTGTGTTCTGCTACAACCTCAAAGACCATTATGACCATTATCTCTTCCATAAAAAAAGAGAAAAAAATCACTGTGCTGGCTTAATATTTACATGTAGATTTAGTGTATTTATGTATTTTTCCTGATGTTTTCACACATTAGGAAAAAATGGGGGGGAAACCCAGCCATATCTACTGTAGGGATTTTGAATTTAAACAACAAACGAGGACTGCGAGACTGCATAGTTTACAGAGGGGCTGAACAAGCGCTTGCTCTCAGATAGAGACAGAGCATCAGTCTGGGCTTTCAAACAGCTCCCTGTCACATCTCTGCAGCTTGCAAAGCTCCAGCCATACCAAACAGCTTTGAGTTAAAGTTGAAGAAAGTGGCTGTGACAAATGCAGCACAGCCTTGTTCTGGGATCAGCATGAAGAATTCATTTTTGATCTAAGGAGTTTCTACGAGGGAGAGTGACACAGTCAGGGGTTAAGCTGACTGCGTATCATGCCCACTGACATGGAGAGAAGAGGATGTAGGAGGAAAGCACCAACTAGATTAGTTCAATTTCACAAAAAATAAAATAAAATAAAATCTTGTCTTTAATGTGGTCTACATTTAGTTAGCATATGTCATTCACTGGATCCTTCTGTCTCTGGTTACCATGAATTCACAAATTTGTAAAAGGCAAACCAGTGTGGGATTTAGTTGTTAGTCACACCCCCCCCAAAAAAAAAGAAAAAAGAAAGATAATCCAAAATGAAATGGCATTTTGTTTTAATCAACACCAGATACAATAAATTCAAAGCTCTGAGCTGTAACTCTGTGTCCTTGTTTGTGATTTGGGTACTAGCTTGAGCTAGTTGGAGATTTGTAATATTTGTTCAGTGTGTACTCTTGTGGCAAGTTTAAAGTTTAGTGATCAGGGATTTTTTTCTTTTCTCTGTGTGTGTCTGTGTGTGTGTGTGCATACATTTATCCCTTCACTCTGACTGGCTGCGAGCTAGACTTTCATTCCCCCGAAAAAATAATTTAACATCATGTGCCCTTCGTCAGTTAAATAAGATGCCATTGTGCTGATTCTGCTTTACCCTGCTTACAGACACCGGTTTTCTTCTAAGAGCAGCTTTTGTGGTAGAACTATGTCCAACTGCTGTAATCCATTACTAAACTGTCAGAGCACTGTAGCACAGTGGGGCCTGCTTTTGAGGAGAAAGAAAAGAGGTGATATGACCGAGCGTGCGTCAGTAATGCAAGTACACCGTGCATTTGTGACTTATCAAGCATTACCCACACAGCGCGCACCATTTCTTCCTCAAAATAAACCTCCTTTCCTTAACCCTGAAAGCCAACAACTAAAGCCATTTGAGTTCAAACTGGCCATTGTTGTCCAAAAGCAGGCATGTTACCGTGTTAATAGCTGTCTGCTGGCTGGACCCAGCGATGCTGATTTTGTCATTGGAGATAGGCCAGTTGAAGGCTGTGATTCTCATTTGTTGATTGTTACCGTCAGAGGGTGGACACCTGCCAGGAAAGAGGCAGTCATCAGTCTGAGTGGCACAGCAAGATGCTTCTACTGCTAGAACTTCAATAGAGCAACTAAATCTATCCTTCAAGGGCAAATCAGAAAGATCCAAAGTGAACCGCGGCATACTGAGAAGGGTGTGCTGAGTTATTAAATGTATTAGGCTGTTTTACTGCATCGACTGCTGTGAATTATGGGATGTTTTTGAACTGAAATTAACGAGGTCTGATAAGTATTTTATTATTCTCGATGGCTCTGTTAAAATACAGTTTTTGTCCTCAATTACTGTGTTTTGCCACATGGTGATAATTTCAGTTTCAAACTGTTTTGTGTCGGAAGATGAGTTTTTTCTGCTAAACACAAGTTTTCCTTCTCTTGTTAATTATCAAGGTATTTTCTTCCAGCACTTTGAGGTAACACCTCAACTGGCATCTTCACTTCTCCCCCTTTAAATAGAAGCCTTATTATGCAGAGTGAAACATAGGACAGGTGTTGAAACACCGCATGTGACAGTTAACAAGACTCAAACCGAGAGCACCCACAATTATCACTGTCTGCACACTGCATATTCAAACCAAAACCTGCTATACGGCGTACACTATTCTTCACCTGCTCCTTCGCACTTGTTACCAGAACTCTATGTGTTGGCTGCTACCGGAGTATGATGTGTAAGCGTAGCCTTTGCATATGTAATTGCTCAGACCTTTCAGATTCAGCGTACACAAACAGATTTATCTGGGTGTGGCAGAGATGTAGCATCTTCAGTTTGTGCAAGACAATCAGAATGAATAAAAGAGTAAGTGGAACAACACAGTCTGCAGTTAATCCATTAAGGTCTGTGACTAGGAGGGGTTTAGGGAGGAGAAGCTGGGCTGAAGAGAGGGCAGGAGGAGTTCACGACAATTAGCCAGCTCTCTGCTTTCAGAATTAGCAGGTTGGAAGCACAGGATGAAAACACTTCTCGGGGTCCAGGCCTTAAAGCTCCAGCTCTACAACAGAGACTGTGTCAGAGTGTGACACGCTCCACGAATTACTTTTTTTTTTCTTTGACTGTGTGGTAGCGAGTTTGTGTATGCCTGGAATCAGCTGTCCCTTTTGTGTGTGTGTGTGTGTGTTTATGGATAAGAGCCAGAGCCAATAAGTGAGATGGGGCTTCACATTGCTGACAGTGTGGCTGGCCCTGCTGGGTTATAGCCACAAAAGCTTTTTAACTTTCAAAATATTGCAAAAGGAAAGAAATATCATTTGTCTGCTTAAAAACGATTTAGCATCAGTCATCATCTAAAAAGCCAAATAACGCATCCAATCAAAATCGCGCACTTTGTTTTTTGTGCAAAGTATGACAAAATGGAAATGCAATTAAAAAGAGTAGCCCTTTTAGTTATTAACATTAATTACTCCTTTGACGTCGCTACATTTTTCCCGTGCTGCATTGCAGTTTATGTGTGCTAGGCGTAAACTGTACATAAAGATGGGGTCCAATCCACGAGATAATGAGCTATACTGTAATCCAGTCTGTAGAATATCTCAACATGGATGCCCTTGATGGAGTATCTTAACCACTCCCCCCATCTGTCCATGCACAACATTATACTGCTCAGTGTACGTCCTTAAGTATGGCAGCAGCACGGCTCCATCTTTGATATGCGTCTGTGTACCGAAACTGCATACACTTCCACAACACTGCACACTGGAAAGAACAGATTGTGTTTATAGCTGGTAGTCACTTTCATTGCCTTTTAAAATCATTGTCCTGTAGCGCAATCTAGCGAAATGACACACAAAGCAAGACAACTGCGAGAGACTATTTTCACTTTCAAATCATATTCTCGTTTGGAGAAAAGGTTATTTGGTTCATATTACGGGGAGAGAAAAACAACCTCAAAACACTGTCCATTATGAAATAAGAAAATTATCACCCACTTTATTTTACTGCCTCTACACACTGGCAGTTAAAAGTTGACAAAACACAGGCACACACACACACAAAGTAGACATGATTTGTATGCAACTCACTGCCATAGATTTGACTTTCTACACTTTACCGTAGGGAATTAAAATGCAACAATAAAAACGCAGTTTGGTCAAGAATATTAAAGGCTGTGGGGTGGAGAATATCTTTTCCTGGGTCCAACCCAAAGCCTTTATTAAACTCAAAGGTCATAGCAGGAGGATAAAAGATGGCTAGAAGACTGAGGGTTTGTTGCCTGTACCATTCAGCTGCAAATTTTGCTCCACTCTGCTCTGTGGCAGAAAAGATAAAAAGCACCTAACAAAAGGAAGAGAGACAGAGACGCACTTCTATTTTAATCCATTTTCATTGTGATTCATTCTACATTACTCTGCCTCTCTTATGTTATATACCGTGTGATCGGTACAAATCTCCAGAATGCACGTGCCACCACATTTTATTCTGTCTGAAACAATAGCGGACTTGTTCAGCCCGTCTTCCCCCTTGTGTGTGTACATGTGTGCGTGCGCATGTCTACTACTCCGGCCTAATGGAGGGCGTAGTGAGGATTCTCATTAGTATGTCAGGCACATAGCTGGGCTAGCTAGCTAGTTGTAGCCAAGCAGACAGGTGGAGGTTAAGGAAGAAGCAGAAAAACTGTGAAGCTTTAGTTCAGTCCTAACACTGTGTTTTCTTTTCTTTTCTCTTTCTTAATAGTGTTTTTTTCCTCCACTGTGCACATTTGGGAGTTAATTTGTCTGCCTATTTGTGTGTTGAAATTCACAACTTAAAATTGTATAGATGCACACAGCGTCATTTTAGGTGTCAAGTGAACTATATGGTGTATAGTGTGTCTCCTATGTGCTTATATGTACACTATGTGCAAAGCAGGGCCTATACATGTGTTACAGAGGTGATCGTTTAGCTTCAGATACTAAAAACACACACTGGCATGATATTCAGTGGCTAGTTTGCTTTGAGACCTTAATTTAATTACCTTTGCTGCTGTTGACTTGTCAAAAAGTAGTGGGAGGTGTCCCAGTGGGACTGTAGGCAACAGTTCTTTTCCTTATTGATTAAACTACTGTTTACAACTATTTTTTTTTAAGTAAACATGTTTAATCATTAGCTAGAGACCTATAACTAATCACAATCAGTACAAGTTTTCAAACTTTTCAGATTATATATATTATACTTTAGTCTTGTATCAGGATATATTTTGTGCTGAAAGATGAGGAGATATCTTTCTTAGGTTAATGGATGTCCACTAGTTCCATTAGGTTTGCCGGGCCTCACGTAGCTGAAGGCTAGTTGAAACAAAACAGCAGGAGATTAAGAGCTGACAGCCTCTTATTGCTGCACAGAACACGAAGAAAAACAGTACGATAATGTGCTGCGAAACTGATGATGTTTTGATCTCCTGGCAACCCGAGGGTACAGCCACTGCAATATCAAATGAGGCTTTATGTTCATCTACGGGATAAGGTGCTTGAATGTGTCAGAGTGTGAGACAGAGTATGTGTGCATGCGAATATATTACGTGTGATAATCCAGTAGGGCATTAAGCAACATGTGTTTCAGTATTTGCATTCTGAGTGTACGTGTGAGTGTGAATGTATGCACCCGTGTTTGAAGGTTCAGCCAAGAATGTCTGCCTGCCAGGTAACTGTCTGAAAAGGAAGCAAGAGCTCCCTCTTCTTGTCTGCCTGAGTTAGGGGCCAGGTACACAAAATCAACCTGGGACAGGTTTGGGGCTTGGCATAGAAAGCTTAAGCTTGCTTTTTCTTTTTTCTCCTCATTAATATTCATTATTAATAAACTGTAATGAATATTATCATAATTTGTCAGAGTAATTGGCAATATCAGTAATTATGAATTTGATAGAAGCATTTTATTAAATATGCTTGCTCTTCAACACAACCAGGGATGTGAATGCCTTGCTTCTTAATAGCTAATTCTACTTTTAAGAAGAGTAGTCTGGCGTTACTGTGTGTTTGGAGTGCTTTTTAAAGGCGCCGTTTTTGACGAGGCGAAAGTAAAATAACTGAACATAAATAAATAAATAAATAACCGCTTCCGAGGAAGAGAGGTCTACACATTGCCACTCACACAATGCAGCAAGCATGCAAATAACATTGCAGGCACGCGCCTACTCCGTGGCTCTTGTCGCTAGTAGCGCGTGTTGAAGAGCGTGCTAGTCACGCATAACTATTGTAACTATACCAGTCGGGTGACACGGTTTAGCGCATATATACAAGCACGAAACCGCGTTAAAAAGCTTCCCTGGCGCCTGTCTCCCGGTACGACGCTTCCCTGCATCCCACATCGTGGACCACACGAGCCTGCCTCCCAGACTCTCATCCGCGAGCGCACCGCCCCGTCCGCGTCTCCACAGCCAATGGGAGACCGCGCGCGAGGTGACTGGCCATTCTGTAAATGGCTTTTGGGGGAAAGGTAGAAGGTGTTTGCGTGCTGTGAATCTTCTTTTTTCTTTTTTTTTAGTGCTTTCCTTGCTCTTGACGGTTGTTATAGTTGAAGGGGAGTGTCTTTTGTCTTTTGCGCTGGCCAGGGCTGCGGGGGGCTTCCACACCCACGGTTTCGCTTCTGTTTTTGTTTTTAGTAGTCTCACTACGCCGCGACCTCGGTTCGTTCATCCCCTCAAACACTCTCGCTGCTCCTCTGTCCGAGTTTCCTCACCGACTCCGCTTTTATAGTTTATCCACCAAGAGCACCGTTGCCGACAGCGACAGACCGACACAAGAATGGTCATGGTGAGTAGATTATTGTAGAGCGCGGGTTTTTCTGCCATAATTCATGCTTGTCCCTTTATTGTGCCCACAGTCTGCAGTCAGATGAGTTTTACTTCACTGTGACCATACAGCAAATCATAGCAGGCAGTAAATGTACACAGAATTCTGTCAGCTTTTTACTTTTGCTAAAAAGTAAAACAAAAATGTTTATTCTTTCTGTATTTGGGGGTGCACCTGCTTGGACAGGTTTGTGCCGACTTCCCGCGAGTTCGTGTGTGTGATTTCGTTCTGCTATATTTGAAGCTGTTAAAACTAAATCTGCATTTCCTTAAAGTCATCAATCATTATTTAAGACAAAAACTTTTCTTTTGTGTGTGTGTGTGTGTATGTGTGTAAGGCAGAGACAGTGAGTGAGGGAGACAGAGATGGTCTGTATACACAGTCATGTAAATGTACAGGGGATTTTAACATGCACCCAGTAATAGCTAATTTATATACACAGTGCTGCGCAGGCATCCTATTACCATAGCGCCTGAGGCTGTAAGAGCTCTGCTCTGCGCTGCTCACTCAAGCACAGACAGACCTCAGCAGCGATTGATTGCTTTGCTGGGATTCAGAGAGCCTTTTCTCTGCCAAACCGGGCTGCGGTTGGCGTGTGCCGACGAGGGCTCAGAGCCAGCCAGAGAGCGAAGGTGTTAACACTGAGGGAGGGGAGGTGAGGCCAAGGGCTGACAGGCAAGCCAAGAAGCCAATCACAGACTCGAAAAGAGAGTTGGGGGGGTGGTGGTGTGTGGGCGGGCTCTGACCTTCCAGCTGAGCAGGCGACTGGGCAGGTGGT
>VOQJ01042636.1:61148-75366 GCA_015052665.1 Apistogramma diplotaenia | reverse complement strand
GGAGGGTGGTAGGAGGGAGAGCCTTACTGCAGCCCAGCACTCACATCCATTCTCCTCTCAGCATCTGTGGAAGAAGGCGATGTTTTCTCCGTACACCTCTAGTACGCTGCTCTCTGCTCGCTGCTAAGACTCCGAATCAGGCAGAGAGGAAGAGTGCAAAGGAGAGGAAAAATAAGGAGACTGTGTCAGGGGAGACTAATATAATAAGAGTTTTAAAGAGAGTAGGGGATTTTCTTTTCTGAGGCGTTGCTGTAGCTGTTGTGTGAGGAGAGAGAGAACGTGAGACAACGGCCAGCATCTCCCAAATGGAGTGGAATGGGTTTAAGATGGTAAGGAAGGCTACGGGCAGCCTGCCACTATACTCGAATGTGCAGTGATTGGTTCATTTTGAGCATCCTATAGTGAACAGAGCAGGTTGTAGTTGTAGATATACTGTCACCCACAGTCAGTTTGTATCATCCTTCTTGCTCAGCCAGCGCTGTGATAATGTTGAACTATTGTGCAGAATGTTAAGTTCCTTCTTACGGGGAAGAGGGATACAGCGGGGGGTTAGACTGTAGGTCCGTGGGCAGAATGAAAAATTGAGGAAGGCAGATGGAGGGACGGAGACAGATATCAGGCTAATGGGGAATGCGGGGAGGCTGGAAAAGAAGTAAGGAAATAGGGGAAGAGAGGGAGGGAAGGGTTAAAAGAGGGGAGCAGCTCCCATTTTATTATGAAGTCAGAGCTGTGTAGGTGTCCCCTGTTTTTCCTGCCTTTGCACCACTCTGAAATATTTACCTGTCTATAATACTGCAGAGGTACATGGCACATGGTTGACTGCTAAATATCTTTTTACATGGTAGGGAAACTGGACTTTTTGTGGATTTGTTATTCATTTATGCAAAGTACTGCATGTAAGTTAAATGAGTATCCGTGTTATCTGTCACGCCGCTTGTATAGACAGTCCGAGGGTGTGTTGTCCGTGTATTGTGCCAGAGCTGAAGAAAAGATGGGAGTAGGTGTGCGAGTTACGCGCATGACTGGATTACAATAGATTATAATGTCGTGCGTTCTTTCTCTCATTCTCAAGTTTTATGCCCCTTACTGCTGTGTGTAAGTGTGTGCGTGTGTGCGTGTGTGTGTGTGTGTGAGAGAGAGATTACTTGTCAGCATGAGAGTGATGATTACAAGCTATTTAAGTATTCTACTTTGCACGTCTCCCTGAATTTCACTTTAACATAGCATCCATTTACCCATTCATCCATCATGTTCAAGCGACAGAGTGAGAGGTGGACTAATAAAACTAGCAGCCATTTTATCTCCAGTTGTTTATTGGTTTTTTTACCTGTCACGAGACAGTAAGACAAAGTTATATTTCATTGCTGATTCATCAACACTGTGACTACAAAGTCATTATTATTTAGCATTTTCAATTCCTCCATCTTTTTTCCAACATGGTTCTCTTGTCATCATCAAAGTGGACTGACTCACTTGGGTATTTCCACTAGGAACAATGAAAGCATTTGTCAGCAAGTACATTTTATGTGTACTGGCTAGTTTCCATCGGATGTATTCAAAATGCTAAATGAGGGGAAGGCGGCTCTTCCGTAGGTGTCTCGGCTAGTGGCACTAGCTGGCATGCTGGCAACCATAGTGTAGCATAGGTGTAGCGGCCTGTATCGACTGGCGACGTAAGAAGGCGAACGTAGGTGTGTGAGAGAAAGCGTGTGTAGCATTTCATTTGTAAATACAGACCTTCGTTCTAGATTGGAAGAGGTGGAGACACAGGAAGGAAGGAACAGGGAGGGAGGGAGTGAAAAAGTAGAATATTCATTAGTATTGGAGGTATTAGATGAGTGTGCAACCATGAAGCCTCCTGATGGGAGCTAGTGGGAGACCTGATCTAGAGACAGGCCATCATTTTACAAAAATACACACCGACACACACAAGCGCACAGTGCCTCTATTACCCTCAGGCAGAACACCATGAGCTCGAAGGTTACACATCAATGCTAATAGGGTGGGGTGTATGAGGAATTTATTAGCTACAGTGCACTGACCATGTGCTCAGGGATTTAAATGTAACTGAAGATCAAAGGTACTTGAGACAAGGACAGATGAGACACGTGAGTATGTAGTTTCAAGGTTTTTGAGGAACAGTAGAAGTGATCTGCAGGCACAGAAGAAATATGGATGATGAGCTCACAATTACAAAACAAAAGTAAAAGTAACTGGACAATAAGAGGACACTGCTTCATCAGTTTAGTGACACGATAGCCTGTGCTGGATTTCACACATCTGATTCTGTGGTTGTATTTGATCGTGTGTGTATATTAGAGGGCCGACTGACATGTGCACAGACGTGGAGTGACACTGTTAAGTAGAGCCTCATTAGAGGCCAAGAAAATACATAAGGTGAGGGGGTGAAGTGGTTCGGACAGTGGAACAGCTGCCTCTTAATCTTCTTTCCAGTGGTCGTGGTCAGAAACAACAGTTCTGTGTGATTTACCGTGAATGTTTATGTTGCATTATTCACGATGACAGTCGTGGTGTTATCATGATGATCGTGGGATTTAAACCACCAGACCAGGTGCACAGATATTTTACCTTTGTAACTATCCACTACTTTTACTACTGATAATAATATTATTAATAATAATAATAAAAACAAAGAACCAGAACATTTACTGCAATTAAAATATAACCTGGTGAAGTTTCATCTTCTTCTCTCTTTCTTTCTCTTTTTTTAAATTTTTTTTACAAACTTCTATCTTATAATATTTCACTGCTGTGAAATAAATTGCCTCAAACTGAAAACTGCCTCTTGACCATTTGGGGCCTCTTATTATAAAACTATTATTATAAAACTAACAAGCTGACAAATTGAGGCGCAACACTCAGACCACTGTTCTACTCAGATATTCATCACTGAATAACAAAATCCTAACAACCTCCTTTGACTCCCTTTAAACTCTTCTCCTGAGCCAGTGCTGATTTGCTTTTAGGAGGACTTTTCAAAATGGTTTACGGCAAAATTGAAAGCTTGTAATTATACTGAACGTCAAAAATATATACATTTAGCTTAAAGTTTATAATGTTGTTCTGTCTGTGACTGATTGTGCATTTTTCCTCAGCAGTAATAGCTTACCAACTTTCATAAAGTTTACTTTAGACAAGGACAAATGCTAAATACTATATAAGTAGAAGGCCTATGGCAATCTTCTGTTTATTGTGTTAAGAGTGCACAGTTATGGTTGTGCTGCTATTAACGTTGTTGCTTCAGTTTTTACAAGCAGAGGTTACACCACACTTCTTTGCATCAACAGTAATTAGATGAAATGTCAAACGGTGACATTGTTTGTAGTGTTGTTGATATACTATGTAGGTGTTATTGTGTAAGAGTTGCATCTCATACTGTATATGCCTCCTCTCTAGTGTGAGGTACGTGGCCAGACCCAGTCAAGTGCATGAAAAAGGATTTTTCAAAGCTGAGAAACAGAGAGTAGTCAGTCAAGTATAATCCCATGTTTACTGCAACAAATCCATCCACAGCCTATGAAGATTAGATTTTTAGATAGATGTGATAGTGATATGTGAGCTTGTGATGAAAGTCTAAAGTAGTTTAATTGCATATGTAATGGGTTTGGGGACATTCTGCAAGAATGAATATCCCATTTGCCTTGAAAATGTAAAATTCCTATAGAGGTTGTTGGTAAAGAGCTGATTTGTAAAAACTTGTTTACAGTTCATGTGTTAACTAAACAAGTCTTAACACTTGAAAAGATATGGCACTGAACCCAAAGAAATCAGAATTACCCCCCTGACAAAATATTTATATTTTCCATGACTTTACTCATTTGTGTAAACATATTTGGTTGGCTGAAATTTAAAATATAGTTTCTGTTACAAACGAAAGATTTGATTTGCACGTGACACGACAACAGTAAGATGACAGGATTGGTTTTGCACTTACTTTCAACCAAGAGCTTTTGTCACTGCTGCAGTATATTTTGCGTGAGGATATTATGCAATCTATCAGCATTTTGGTGGTACGTTGCAAAATATTTTGTTGTCTTTAAATGTCTTTTCCACTTTTCTTTAAACAAAAGCTGGATGGAAGCAGTTAATGAGCCAAAAGCCTGTTTGAATAAGAAGCTGCTGTAACAATCTCTGTCCCAATTAGCACGCTTTGGTTTTTAAATATTCCTTTTGTGTGAAGCCTAAACACACATGAAGACTCACAAAACGGTCACGTTGAAAATTTAATAGGCTTCCACAGTGATTTCCTTCATTTATTTAAAATGTTTTTTTTCCTTCTCTTTTTAAAAAGCTAGAAATCTGAGAGGCATGGCAAGGCATTCTGCTGTGAGGGGAACAGCATTCACAAATACTAGACCTAATTCCTTTGGCAGCAGCTCAAACTGCTACAGACAGACACATAATCAGCTGGGGAGTGTTAGCGCTTCAGCCCACTAGCAAACACAGGACCGAGCCCTTGTTGTGCATCGCTGCTTTTCAGAATAAATATCCCGATGGAAAATACAGTGGGAGGAAAGAGGTATTCATGTGTATATGGCTCTTTGTTCAGTCAAAAATACAGACAGAGAGAGGAACACTGGCTTTCCTAGCTACTTTACTCCTCATTCTACTCGATCCACTCTCTCCCTCATCTTCTCTATGTCTCTCTCCCGTTCTTCCTCCTTCTCTTTCTCTCATCCTCCACTGTACCCTGTGTGTTTTGGTATTCATACAGATGTTTGGATTTGACTGGCAGTTTCTCCTGGGACTGTGCACAAGCGGCTGACTCGTCTCATCTGCATTTTGCATCCCAGGAAAAAAGGGAACAGAAAGCAGTGGAAAGCATCAGCAGGCAGACAGGCTGTGTGTATGTGTAAGAGTGAGAGCGTGTGTGTACACGCTGCCTGATTTTTCTTTTTTTTTCCTTTCTTTTTTTTGGCTTTGGCAGCTTAACTGGCCCCAGTGCTGTAGCCGTGTGATGTTTAAAGGACGTTTCAAGGTCATGCTTTCGACAGGCCTCACCGCCTCTGACATATTAAACATTTATATATTTTTGTAGCAAGATGAATTATAGATTGAACATGCAACTGAACATGCTACAAAATGGCACCATTGTTGCTGGTAATAGACACATTAAGGCCTACAAAAACAGCATCTCACATGGCGTCATTTATACTGTCTTATCTTCAGTAGCAATGAGAACACAAGGAGAAACAGACCAGTGTTGCCATATAGAATAAACCAAGACATTAGGAAATCCCACAGTGTCAGTAGAAGTTATCTGTGAGTCAGTTATTGACAGTGACTCGTAAAGCTAGGGGCCAGTGTGCATGCTAAAACTAACACACTCCGTTTAAAATAAAACAGTGTTTCCTCATATGTACAATAAACGTGGGAAAAAGAGGTTGATAAAAGATTATTTTCTCTATACACAAGATCAACAATAGTTACCCAGTGTAGTTCCAGTGCTAACCACACAGATCTGAAATGACATCTCCGATAATGGATTTCTTTGTCCCAAAAGGAATATGGATGATTACAGTAAATGCATTTTCCCTTACAATCGAGAGGAATGCCATCCTTCCTAAACAGTATACCTTGATGGAAATGGAGGCAACGGTACATCAGATCTTTATCATAACCGACAAACGTCAGTAGCGGTCATGATCAGCACCTGTCAAGTTGATATTGGCGGTACAGAGAGAAAAGAAAAAGGGAGAGAAAACTGCAACAGTAGGAAGATAGATCTGTGCTATCTCGTAGATGCACAGCTCCCCGCCACATTCTGTCAGACTAAAAGCGCTGTTGCAGAATTTTCTGTGGCAATCAGCCACTACCCTCTATACATTGTCTTTTTTTGCATACGCCACAGTATATGAACGGAGATAGTCTCCTGTAGATATTTTCAATTACTCTGCCATATAGCAGTAGGGGGGATTAATCTGTTCATTTGAATGCACGCTACACTTAATGGTTTAGCTGGTGTGCCGCGGGCCTTGTCTGTTAGCTGTGCTGGTATACATGTAGGCTTGTGTGTCTCAGTTTCCCATCTTCTTGCTGCAGCAGAAGACATTTCTGATTGCACCGCTCTCACATCAAGTTAAACTGAGATTAGACTTTCACAGATGACAAGTCAAACTTCAGACTGATTGTGTAATAACTAGTACAGGGAAGCTTTATAGTATTATAAAGGAGACTGAAAAAATATAGTATTAGACTTATAGCATATTCAAAAGAGGAATATTTGCACTCTCCCAAAATTAGGTTTGCTCGCTGTGAGGTAGTTAATGTAACTAAAGTTTTAAATGATGCCAAGCTTATATCTATACCAAAGACCCAAAATAGCTGGTGACCTATGTATGAAAATAGGTCTGAAATATTTCATTATGTCTCTTAGCATAGGAGGAAGATTGCCAAGAAATCACCAGTGGATGGCTGTAAAGTTTTAGCTTGTCGCTCTGTCAGTGAAGTAGTAACCTTCTCTGCCTCTATATGTAGTTTCGAGTTATTCATTGCCGTCATCAAACTTTACTCATTAGGACAGATGACGGACAGCTGTCCTTTTTCCTTGCAGCTATTTGATTATATGAGCTCCGATTCAGAGTCGAATCAATAACCAGATTAGTCCGCACACGCATACACACGCTAACATACACTCACATAGTACCCAGGGCTGTGGAATGAATTCTTGAGTACAACGGTCATTTGGTGTCTATGTGATTTAGCTCTATGCCTTTGCTGCAAGGCAGACACATGCACGTACATGCACACATACGCACACAAGCAGCCTGTGTCTGAGATGCAGTTGATGGGGGAAACAGTGATTAGATTAGGAAGAGCACTGCCTCTGCTTAGCAGCCAGGCAAGTGTTCCTGTCTCTCTCTTGTTCTCTCTGTAAGTGCTGTGCTGTAGGTTTTGTTCTTATCGTGTACCCCCAGGCTGTTTATAGCTTTTTAAATACCTGTTCAACAAAGCCAATATTACCACTTCCAGCCTCAAACCAGTTTTAATTAGACCCACTACTGTGAATTATGCTGAAAATTGAGTTCAGTCAGAGGAGTTTACAAGTTTCTTACTCTGTTGGTCTCCCCTTATGGGAAGGTTACTTTAAGCAGTAAGCATGACTGTAGGGTTGTGCAAAGAGGTAATGTACATTTGCTTGCGATAGCATAACATTGCTGAATTGCTTATTTCTGACCCAACATGTGCAGGTGGGCGCAGTAACAGGTATGAGGTTTGGGTAGTTGAGTGAATCTTGTGTATTTGTGCATGATGGCACGTTTGTTTACGTACGCACTAGTTTTCCTTAGTGCATTTTGCTAAAGATAGGAGGCAATCTCACTAAAATGGCTGGTTGCCTGCACAGGTGCGTGGCCGCATTCACCTGCCAGCTACTTGTGGAGGTGGTGTCCTCGCTCATGACACATGGTGCTGACTCAGTCAGATCAGCCTGCCTGCTCTCCCTGCCTCATCGTCGGTTTCTGCGCCCTCTATCCCCTGTCCCCACCCAGCTGAGAACAACTTCAGCTCAACACGGAAACACAAGCTTTTCTCCCAAATGAAACAGAGAAGTGCAAGTCTTTGTCATCGCACTGCTGTGGGCTCTGTTGCAGTGTCACTTACATTCTTATGAAGAAGAGCCAGAGTGAGTAAAAGTAATCAAATTTTAACCTAGTCGTGGCAAACGTGATTTTTGTATTCTAAAAATGGATGGATAAATGTTGTGTCATGTTAAATTACAGATGTATCAGGGATCACAAATACAAACCTATTCCCTACCATCCATGGAAACAAGGTAATTACTTTCTGAATAAGCCCCACATGTTGGATAGATACCATCTCCACTAAAACCTTTAACCACATTTACATTTAATTAAGGATGGAAATGGAAATGTAGCGGATGAGACCATGATTTAGCCTCTTTAATCCACCAAAATTTTCTAGCTTAGGGCCTCAACAATGATCACTCCCATCCGTCACAGGGATTACAGCAGGACAGACAGTGATGCACAGCAGAGACATCTTGCTGATTTGACTGAGTTGGAAGCTGAGGTGCTGGCTGCAGTAGCTAGAAGTGGAACAAAGGCTGGGAAGCGGTTCATGGGATTTGATGGTGTTCAGGGGAAGTCCGCTGTTGGGATAATGCCACTGCAATGACTTGCAGCTGAGGGCTTAGAAATAGGGGTCAAAGGCATCAAGCAAGGGACTGTTCCTGGCACAGGAATGAAACTAGAGGAACTGTGATGAGGACCTGAGAGGCGAGGCCAGGGTTGGGGCTAAGGGACGGGGACTTGGACTGACAGGCAAGGCCAGGCCTTCAGTTCCAAGGCCTGGTCCCCCGTGCTCCAGGCTTCAGCCAAACAGCTAGGCAGGTGTCCAGCTGATCTCATGCGCCCACAAGGGAAGAACTGCAGAGCACCAGTCACTGGAGCTCAACAAATTGAAGTGTCATCTCCAGAGTCAAGATGCTCACCAATTTTCTGCATGCGTTGGTGCAGAGTTGGGATTCAGCCAGTGGACAAATGGCTTCAGTTCCGCCTACAGTTTGGCTGAGTAAAGGAGAGTGTGTGTGTGTGTGTGTGTGTGTGTGTGTGTGTGTGTGTGTGTGTGTGTGTGTGTGTGTGTGTGTGTGTGTGTGTGTGTGTGTGTGTGTATGAGAATGAGAATGACTGTATGATATATATAGAGCACTGCAGGCCCTTAAAGTCACTGTTATTAAAAGTTGCTCTCTCTATAGAAAATATGAAATTAAAAGTATAATATGAATGATAGGACCAGGTAAATCTCAATAGAGTTGAACAAGTTACATCAGCTGCATTCTAAGCATTTAAATGTAAATTGTAGCAACATTTATGTTGAACCAGACTCTTAGACCTCAGAAACAAGTGGTACTGAACAATGCATTAGACATTCATTATCTGAAAATAAGAATACAGGGTCATCCTATAATTGTCTGTGAAATATAAATCTTGAGATTATTTAGATCTTGTTTGACATTCCCCGCAGCAACTGGCCCTATCCTATCATCTCCTGACCTCTGACCTTACACAAATATGTGCTGATTACCCAGGGTCTGCGAGGAAGTGTGTGGGAAAGCTGCATCGATCTCACTGGAAGACTGAAACATCACAAAAAAGAAGAGAGAGGGAAAAAAGTCAAGCCAAAGTTAAATGAAAAATTGCTTACGTACACGTCTCGCGCGGTCTGGAACATTTATTATTCTGAGTCACACAGAGAGAAAAGAGGTGGAGGAGGATAGAAGAAGAGAAGAATCCATTTGGTAAAGTAGATGCAGATCGATGAGACTGGAGGCAGGCAGGCCAGAGTGCAACAGAGGAGGGGTGTGTGTGGGTCGGTGAGTATCTGTGATGTGTCTGTGTGTGTACTTGCGTGGATGAGGCGTCCCAGATTACTTTCCCTGATTGATCCGGCCCAGCATCCGTCTGACCTGCAGGACATTTCAGAGCTCGGAAGAGGCTGGTGGAGGTGGAGAGATGGTGAGAGAGAGCGATGCCCAGGAAGAAAGGGAGAGGAAAGAAAAATAAAAATCAATAGCGCAGAGAGCATTACACAGAACTTGACTGGCCGAGAAACTGAGATAGTAAAGTCGTATTAATCTCTTTGTGTCTCAGTCGGGTTGATAGGAACTCCAAATCAGTTACACTTTGGGGGACTGAGAGAGCTTGCGTCGTGGTGGCAAGAAGTGGACTTGTAATTATCCGTATCGCTGCAGCTGTGTGAGATCATTTTACCTTATTTGTTCATTTTTCATTACACAAATCAGTCAGTATTTTAAAGAATAAAGCAAATTTAAAAAGTCATAAGGAAACTGCAAATTATATAAAGCAAGATGGTGAGGCAAAGTCAGATGGTTGCATGCTGGCTCCATTTTGTAGCTGCCAGGCAGTGTGTCTATCAGTGAAGAGATCCTGCAGCATACTGTCTACTTCGCAGTCTCTACAGCCTCCATCTATCCTGGCCAAGTCAGGGTAAATTGATTGTCTAAGCTCTGTAAGAGAAGGGGGGGGGAGCCTGCACCAGGCCAGCAAAATAAAGTGGTAGCTTTATTGTGTAAAAGCAGAACAGGAGGGACAAATGTGAAACAGACAGGAAAGGAAGTTAAAATACCTTGGTCGTGTAAATTTTGCGTAGGATTTTGCCAAAGGTGACTTAGGGCAGTGGACAAAAGAAATCTGAGCTAATCTTTGTGCGTGATACAAACAGAGAAAGGTTAAAAAGGGATGCATGTGCTGTTAATCTTAAGAAAGCTGTGTGTGGGCCTAATGTATTTTCCAGTATTAGAGGAAAGCAAATGTATACACTTCTTCCTCGCTGTAGGTGGAAAAGGCTCGTCTTATTCAACTGCAGTGCCCAAATACCACTGGCTGGGAGCCCAAGGAGACAGGAAGCACTTTTGTGGCATAAAATATTAATGGCGTTATAGAGTGTATTGATTATATAATAACTTTTCCCAGCATCTGAGCACAGACTGAAATGTATTCCCTGAATAATTGAAAATGTATCCATGAGCGGTTTTTCATCTCAATGGTTGGTGAATGTAATTGCATTGCACCCTTATTCCAGTGTTATTTGAGATTTTATCAGAAGACACACATGTGTGTTCATGTGATAAACACAAGGACAGTGAGGATATAAAGACAGATGAACGTGTGTGTGTGTCTGTGTGTGTATGAGAGACAAAGAGATGGATACTTGCTTTGTTTTATCGAATGGTTGAGCACTGAGTAGTATCTCCAAAATGGAATACACACTTCAACGCACTTATAAAAAATTTAATATTTCTTTTTCCAACAATATGCACCCTTCCACTATACGTTAGCTGTTGAAATTGACCCATGTACATCTGCTTGCTGCTTCTTACATTTTTAATCACCACATTTGTACATGCTATGATAATACTGCATTGTCTGCTTGCTGTGGCATGCCGCTCACTTTTGCACTGGTGTAGTATGTAAAATAAAAGCTTTGCAGAATGGGTGAAAAATATTTTGATGTTTCACCTCTGCCTAACGTTTCCTTTTTTCAGGGTAGCTACCTAACATTTAAGGGGACATTTGCTTTAACGTGACTATAGAGTGTGTTACCCTCTGCCCTCTTGATGAGATGAATGCTGGTACACTGTACTGTATGTAGTGACTAATGTGGGCACATTAGCCCCTGGGGGTGTCGCTATCCCTGGCACTACTCACTCTTGACTCTTTGAAATGATTATAAATACAGCTTACTGGCTTTGGCACACCTGCATGGCACTGACATTAACATAACTAAAAGGCTGAAAATATTATTACACAGTTGATGAAATCTTAAAAAAATGTTTGTGATCAATTTGTCCCACTCAGATTGGCAGAATTTGATATTTTATGCAAAAGCTATTCAACAGTAACCCTTTGGTATTCACCATATTAAAACAAAAGGTGGCTCAACTGGGTTTTTAAAATATATATAATCCCCAAAATATCTGCATTTTTACCACAACCAAGAAGCAAGAAGAAGCTGTATTTCTTGTCCTCTTTTCTACCCTGACCTCTGCCCTTCTGTATCTTCTTTTTCTCTTTTGAAGCTGACAGTTCACTCTCATTTAGACCTCCATTATGCATTCCTGCCTAAGTTTACACGACACATTGACAACAGAACATGTACAGACTCTCTTTCTCCACCCCCACCTCTGTCTCTCCCATTCTTTGAAGTATTGGAAATGTCTTCCCCATTACTCAGCCCTTGCCTTTTCTACCTCCTCCCATCTGATCCCTCACTCCCGCTCTTCATCCCTCTGAAGGAGTAAATGAAGGCAGAGGTCATACCTCCTCTCTTCCTCTTCTCCTGCTAAATTGGCTGTTGTAGTATCTGTAGATAGCTGCAGGCATTTAAGCCCCCTGCTCTGGAGAGCCAGTGAACAGACTTCCTGCTCATTTGCGGCATTTGCTGTCTCTTCAACCACAGGCTTGTTTACCCACAGAGACCAAGAGGGAAACCCTCATTATAAACTCTGCCAAGGTCATTGCAGTCACCACACCAATCTGCCAGCATCAACACATATTCACTTTTATTCTGTTGGCTATGAAGGTGCTCGTATAAATATTAAAAAAGTCAAAGAAATAATACCTTCACCACATTTCTGTCTTAGCAATTCTAGTTTTAGCTTTTAAATGTATTATTTTATAACAAATGACAAACTACACAGGTTAATCATTCATACGAGCCCAATACAAAACCCCCTGAACCACCTCTCTTTGTTTTATTATGGCTGATGGTGACGGCAAAGGTGCAACTGTGTTTTTCTAGTGAGCTGCCATTTCCCCAACATCCTCAACCCCTCCACTCCCCAAGTCCCACTACAACCCTAACCTTGTAAAGTGAGTGTATGATGTTGACGGTGGGCTGTGCATCCCTCCCTCCCTGTGCTCCGCTCCATAGGGGTCGACAGAGACACAGTGGCGTCAGGCAGAGCTCCCACAGCTCCAGGGCTGGGCAGAGAAGGGATTGCTGACACAGCCAAAGATGGTAAGGAGACTACTGCTGCCAAATGGATGGCCCGGCCATTTTACACACCCATGAAGTAATATAATCTGATGTTGTACTGTGTTCACATAAATGCACACTGGTTGGTGATGCTGCTGACTGAGACAGTTGGAACTGGAGCAGAGATTGATGGACGGGGCAGCAAGAAAGACTGGGGTTTCAAGGGTAGAGGAAGCTGTGCAAAGATGAGCGAAAAGCATTTTCAGCTGCTGACATGTTCGTTCTATTTATGTATTTTAGGAAGCCATTAACAAGTGTTGCACTTTAATGTCTCATATTTCCTCAGTTTGTATGGAACCATTTATGTTTTAGTACTTAAAAACAGTATTTAACATTTCATTAACATGCAAAGCTGCAAATGTGGGCAATTCTAAAAGACATCTGCTTTCCCAAAGACTCACTCAATTTGCTCAATCTCACATCCAGCTTTTAATTTTATTTTCTCTCTTGTATCAAGGATTCAAGCAGCCGTTAAAAGTTAAAGTGATGCATCCCTCACCATGTACTTTGCTTTAACTGAATGATGACTGTATCTATTTTTCTTAAGATGCCAGTATTAACAACCCCTGGGTATAGATATTTTTCCAACTTAACGGTAACAGTTTATATCAGATTTGATCTAATCTCTCACATCAGTTTCATATGTTTTCAACAGCTGTACACAGTTTAGATGTATTTAGCCAGAAGCACTGTGCCGGCTCTGCCTCCTACACAAGTTGCACGATAACTTGTGAATAAAAGAAGCTGCATCTTGAGGCTGAGAGTCCAAGAATGCTGGCTATGTGTTGTACCCAGTCAGCAGGACACGCAGTGAGTTCTGTTCTCAGCACTAGGCTCCACAGTGGGAGATCAGGGACAGCCAGAGTGTTCACAACCAACATGAAGTGGACTGCTGAGCAGCACAAATGCTGGTGGGCAGGGACAAGGAGAGGAATATAATTGGCTACTGGTACTCGGCAGGTCCCTGTTAATTAGAGGCAGCCATTTTGGTGTAAAAACCTCCTCAGAAAACGTCCCATGGAGTTGAAAGTCTCTCTGACAGAATGGAGCCCAGCAGGGAATGTAAACAGATTTAATAAGGCTCTCTCCAATCAACTCTGTTATGGCTAGATACTATTCTCTCCTTCCTCTTCAGTCTTCCCATCTCTCTCCCCCCGTCTTTCTCAGTCTGTCTCTGTATCTGTGTTGTGGTAGAGTGGTGAGTGAGTAGGGAAGGATACTGTCAAAAGAACAATTTGCATGCAGCTCTCATCTTGAGAGCTTTTAGACATCTCCCTGTCTGTTTGTTTTCTGCTATGGGCTTGAGCCATTGTTCTCTCTTTGTATGTGTGATTGTGTGTGCCTTTGAGTGCATGCCTCTTCCACTCACTGCAGATGCCACAGACTGAATACATGAAAGTATGTGCTGGCGTGTGTGTGCGTGTGTGTGTGTGTGTGCGCGCGCGCGCGCTTAAAATAAGAAGATGGAAGCAGATTTAAGGCTGACATATTTTTGCTGCTGCTACTAAACTATTATCCTCCTTTTCTTCTATCTAAACAATATAGCGTAAAGGTCAGAGAAGAGATGGACAAGCAGCCTCATCCTATTCTGAGATTGTTGGTATAGTTAGTAGAAGGCAGAAATAATCACAGTTTTAGAGGTTTGGATAAAAACCACAGGCTCACTGTACTATAGTTG